>JARJDX010076832.1:0-24875 GCA_030264735.1 Gymnusa sp. GC000175
ACTGATCGTCCTGAAAATTCATATTTAAGCTATTAACAAAAATTGGGAGGTCCCAGTGACTTTTGGCTAAAATCCAAAAATAGGAAGTGGTAGTTTATTGGTGAGGTTTTTAGGTTTTTTGCAAATATTTCAAAATATATTTAGTTTATGAAAAAAACATATGAGTACAAGTGTGTAAAAATAAATTTTACACCAATTTTGTTCCTATCATTTTTTCAAAATTTAACATTTTAAGAACTCATTGTTCATATCAAATTAGTAAATGAAAGTCGTGTGGTGACCACACCTCCATTTTTTTTTAAGTTTTCGCATTTAGAAAAAGACGTTTTAGAAATGGTGCCTGTGCCTGTATATCTTTCTTAATGTGTCGCTTTTCGTTATATTTTCTTCTCTTCTTAGGCGCTCGCTCCATTTCTACTGATTTTTTTTTAAATTAAAGTTGAAATGCCCATTTTTTTAAATTTACATGCAGTTGGCCTTTAATTCCTATTTTTAAACGTCCTCGGCTATAACATTTCAGTTACTTTCTACTTCATTTTTATTAATAAAATTTCTTGATTTTATGCAATGGTTTTCTGAATTTTTTAATTGATTGTACAGATAACTTCGGGCAGTAAAATTAAAATTGGAAAATATTAAAAAAGAGCTTCCCAAGTTTTAGTTTGATTAAGAAAACGTTATAGTTGCTTAACTTGCGTAAATTCATTTGTTGTTGCCAATGTTTCATTCGTCATTGCAGGGGATTTACATGTGTACATCAAGATTTATAACATTTCTTCAAGATGACGTTAATTTTGTATCATTTTACACCTATACATGGAGCAATGGATCTTTGTGGTAACGTCATAAGTTCACTAGTTAAGCTACGGCTTGAGATATTATGAGTTGTTTAATTTGGTAGGTTGACGCCGCTGAATCGTACGTTAGAAAAATGTGATGCAATGCACCATATTGATAACGTGAATCCAAAGATCCACGTTTACTTACAATTCCAGTAAACTCAGTTACTCTTCTTCTTAATTTCCGTCGACTTCTTTTTCTTTACGTTTTTCCTATTCTTTTACCCGTTTCTTTGCCATTTCATTTTCTCCATTATTTTATTCTTCTTCCTCCTTTTTTCTTCCTTTTTCTTTCTATACTTGCAAAATGCAACGCTACACAAAGCATCTAGTGACGAACAGTTTAAGAACCGTTGACTTAAACCAAACATTACCTAAAAACGCCTTAAAAAAATAAAACGCTAATTATAAACACCACATTGATAACGTGAATCCAAAGATCCGTGTTTACTTCACTTACAATTCCAGAAACTTAGTTATTCTTCTTCTTAATTTCCTTCGACTTCTTTTTCTTTACATTCTTCGTCTTCTTCCTTCTTTTTTCTTTCATCTTCTTTCTATTCTTGCAATACGCAACGGTACACGAATAATCTAGTGACGACATTTTTTTTGGAGAGGACTAACAGTTTAAGAACCGCTGACTTAAACCAAACATTACCTAAAAAATGCCTTGAAAAAAAAAATAATAAAACGCGAATTATAAAGATTTATTTTTTAAATTATTGCAATAAATCATGTTTATCTTTCCAAGTAGTTTATTTATTTAAATCTGAATGCGATTATGGCTTATAACGACGTGTTTTTTTATTATTTAACATTAGTTACGATCGTGGGGTAACGACAGCAAGGCACGAATGCTACTTTACATCGCTTTTCTCATAGAATCTCCGGGTGCGTTTATTAATATAATAAATTAATGATGGTGTGAATATTCAAATAGTATATAAAAGGTGTAATTTCTTACAATGCACTATTTGCTTCCTCTAGGTATGTATACCTAGCTGCTATATGTTTTGTTACACTAGAACAAGTAATTGGAATATCTGCATCTCACGATATACACATGGTGAAAGATCGCGTAATTAATAAAAAAAATAGCAAGTTTATAACATTAACATGCTACAGCGGTTTATTTTTTTTTATAATAATAGCAATAATAACAATATTTAAAATTTTATTTTAACACAAATTACCATGTTTTCGAATGAATATTAATATATGACTGTTAATTAGTCATAAGCAGCTGAAGTACAAAATTAATTAACTCGCATGATTGTTTCTTTTTTCTTCTCTACGGCGCCCATCATGACCACAACAAAACGGACCGAAATGAATAGGTTATTGAATTTTACACCTTTACGCTTGATCAGTGACGGATTTTAAAATATAACAAAATTATAATCGCTGTTAAGTAAAAATCCAAAATTTGTTACCCCTGACTTTTAAACCGTTTCATACGATAATTATTAAAATTAAATTCAAAATTCAACTTAACAATACGTTTATTTTACATATTTTTTTCTGTTATATTTATGTATTGTAGGGTATTATGACAAGTCAAACTATGAGGTCATCCAGTTCGCTTACAAGTTAGGGTCAAATCTTGTAATCCAATTTTGACCCACTTCAATGCATTCGATCGTATTGTAACTTTGTGCATTTTGTTGTGATGATAATAAAATATTTTATACCATAACTTATAATAATTTTCGAACCACCAATAGGGGTGTTCGAAATATAAATTAAATGCTTTATTTACTACGTTTGAGATGTAAAGTTCTGTACCTTTCCATTTCTATTCAAAAAACATTTTTAGATCGATTGCTCTATTCACTTTTGTTGTTGAATTTCTAAAAAACACTGACAGAAAATATTAAATCACGTTCGCAGTGACAATAAAAAAGGTAATAGAGAAATATAATCTATTATTGACTTAGTTGTAGTTCAATACACGACGGGGAACGTTTTTTTTTCGTTTGGGAACAGAAACGTAAAAAAAAGCCTGGAGGTTATATGGGGAATGATTCAGCTCTATCGGTAATATCGCATCAATCATATGGTGCACGTATCTATTAGGAGTATAAACAGTTTACTCGCATTGTGCTTTTTTAACCAACAAAAGAATATAACAGAACATAAGAATAGACTAAAATTCAGATGATAACAACATTTTATAATAGAATTTTAATTATGAAAGTAGCAGCCAACTAAATAAGTGTTTTTAATGCGCTGGTTAATATTGAATTTGCAAAAATATTAAACAAATTTATTTTGAAAGTGATTTATTTAGATCAGCGGTTCTTAAAATAGGGGGTCGCGACCAAAAATTGGGCTACAGGATCGCCTTAGCACAACAGTCTTGAAATGTCCATTTCCAGTCCCTGGAGTCTTATTTTATCAACTTACGTTACCTCATTATTCTTATCTGTATTGTGCTACACTTCCATTCCTCCATTTTCTTATTATACTTCTGTTCTTGCTTTACAAATTTTTCTTTATTTTTCACCGTTTTTTTCCTTCTTTCATTTTTTTCCCTTCTGCTGGTTCTTTCTTTTCTTTTGCTTATTCTTTTTTTTTTGCTTATGTTTTTCTTGTTCCTCTTTCTCTTCGTACATTTTCCCCTCTCGTCACGTTCTTTTCCTTTCATTTCGTTCTTCCACTTTTTTTTTATTACTCGTTTTTCCACTCTTTAGTCATTTCTTGTATTACATCCCCTTTTATCTCTTTTTCCATTTCTTTTTGTATTCTTATCTTTCACTTCTACATTTTTGGTTACCCAATTGATTACCTCTCTTTCTCTTGTTTTTTATCTCTTGTTCGCATTTTCTCCTACATTCTTATCATCTATCTTATTTACCTTTTTACATTTTTTTGCTTATTTCTTTCCCTGGTATTTTTCTTCTTTCCTTTACTCTGCCTACATTTCTTTTACCCCTTTTCCTTTCTCTTCATCATTAACATCATCTTTCCATTTTGTTTTCTCTTTAAGTATCTCTTTTTACTACTCTCCTATTTTCTTATTATTTCTTTTTTGCACTTTTTCCTATTTTTCAATCCCCTTTTTAATTTCCTGTGGTTTTTCTCTTTAATTTTTATGTTGCTTTGCTATTTTTAAAACTATTTTAACCGCACATCATCTTTCCCTTTTGTTTTCTCTTTAAGTACTTATTATATCTCTTTCTACTACTCTCATTTTTTCTTATTATTCCTTTCTTGCACTTTTTCCTATTTTTCAATCCCCTTTTTAATTTCCTGTGGTTTTTCTCTTTAACTTTTTTGTTGTCTTGCCATTTTTAAAACTATTTTAACCTGAAGATAAATAATTTTAGAATTCTAAAAATATACCAAAAGTTGAAATTTCATATTTTTTCTGTTGTGAAAAGTAGGACTTACAACAAAAAAAGTTTAAGAACCACTGATTTAGGTAAAGATTGATTTTATATTTGTAAAAATAGTAAATCTCAATATAATTCGTTATAAAGATCTTAGTTAATTACTTGCAAAATAGGTTTGACTCGTTGTAAGATTTGAAATGTAATATTCATCTCAATTTTGCACATAAAGCAAAAAAGGGACATGAATTTTAGTTGTTGAACATGGTTGTGCGTGTTTGTGATGGGTGAGATTTTTGAAAGCACGGGCGGGATGAGTGCGTTCAAGCTGACGAGAGAGTGAAGTAATAATTACAGACCGCCGATTTACTCATTCTCATTGTGCTAAATGCTGTAGTATTAGATAATGGAAGAGGGGGAGGAGATTCTTTGGGTGGTTGTCCGCCCGGCATCTCAATTGAAAGCCGCGTCATCGATAACATAAAATATGTATCGATTGATCAACGTTTCTTCTGATCAACATTTCCTTCGCAGAGCGCTATGTCAGGTATGGAATGGAATTGCAGATGCGTTTGTTACAAGTGCGGTGATATAATCTAAATGGAGTGTTTATAATGTTAGCGATTCAGTGTCAACGGCGGTTTTGCGGTTAGCCGCTCTAGCACTCGGCTAGCAAATTAGCAAACCCTATGGGGCAGTTTAGTCGAAATCGGGCCTTATTTGGTAGTAGATAGAGCCATCACAGAACACAAACGCATTGCAAATAGCAATGTATTTGCTCTCCTGAACATGTATCTACAGTAAACTGATGCAGTTAATTGCAGCTTGTGACTATAGCACAGTAAATATACCTAGGGTTTACAAATTGCATTGTAAGTATTGATATGCATTGTATGGCCAGAGTTGGTGCATATGTGTTTATACATAACAAGCTTTTGGTCCCTACACAGTACCTTTTCAATTAATAATGTGCATGTGTTTATACAGAAATAATTAAATTGTAAGTTAGCTTTTAACTCAAAATTACTCCGCGTGTTTTGGTTTGCTGTACATATTAATTTTATTATATTGAATCATACTTTTTAAACCGCAACGTATTTTAGCATAAAGCACAATAAATAAGTCAAAGCGCAACAAAATTATTTGCTACTTCCACTCTTATTGATTGCTATAGATAGGTCCTATATTTTATTTCCTCTATAGTATAGCATATATGTCTTAAGAGTGTGGATCTAGAACAAATACCTTCATATACCATTAACTTCTAAAGCATAGGTGTTAAGAACTAGACTGCAGCACCTGCATCTATACCTATACTACAGTGTAGGTTGTAGGTTTTTCCAAAGTAATGTGGTAACACAACGGGCCCATCTGAGGCCTAAGTGAGCGAAAGCTGCCACCTAAACCTAACTTAACCTAACCTAGGTTGTAGAAGTTTATAGAATGCGAATCTTAACTTCTGCACTATAGAAGTTTTGGGTGCAAATCTGTACTCCTGTACCAATCAAGATTCGCACTTTTAACTCGTACCTTTAGGACCTTTACTATAGTAAATGTCCTTTAGGAAGTGTACTATTTAGGGTGCGAATCTTATTGATTGGTGTAGCAGTGTATTTGTTATAATTATTTATGATTGTAGCAAGTAACTGGTTGGTTTTGTATGCATATGTGTATGCAAAACATCAAAATGTTTCAGGGGGCGCATTTACCTAGTGTCAATCAAACCCGAGTGTTCAGATAGCTTGATACAAATCGCGTGTAGACCGTTTAACCTCATCTTGTAAGCTACATAAGAGTCAAAGTCGCGTAATTCCGCGATCTGCACGCAACGCACAACACGCAACTTGCATAAGTTAAACTAACCATTGCATAGTAAAGTTAGAAAACACTCGACAATAGTGGAAAAACCACTCTCGCACACTCGTAGGGAATTAATATCAGTTATTCCATCATCTGGCATAACAAGGTTGCCTTAAAATCGATAAGGCCAATATCTTACCATCCGTGAAACTCTTGTTTCATTTGTTTTTTTTCTCCATTTTTCGAATCGTGTGCGCGCTTGGAATTATTTCCACAAATTCGTTATGCATAATAACGGAGAAGATCCCTATAAAATAAACAATAACAGAACGATGCCATATTCTCAATAATTTCACTTGTGTATAGATATCCTCCAGCCATAATTCCGCCGCGCAAATTATACGAATTATAAAAATTGCTATGGATCGAAGAACCAATCGAGCGCGCGGCTATTTCAGTTTACAATTCATACATATGCAAAATGGCGATTGCTAGTTCAAAAAAATCTTGACCACCTTTATTATACCCTCAAGCAATCTCAAGTGTGACAGTATTTTCATTTAACATTCAGCTTCAATAAATAAAAGCGATTCAACAAATAAAAGTAGAACAGATTCAATAAATAAACGCAAAAAATTGATTCAATCAATAAAAATGTAAAAAGAGATTCAATAAATAAAAGTGGAAGAAGAGATTAGGTACAGAAAATCCCTCTAATGATTCTCTGGCTGAATGACATGATATAATTAAACGGAAGACAAATGAATTTTAAAACTAATAAACATCTTCTTTAGATTATAAATTACCACAACATTCCCACTGCACAAAAGACACGAAGAGCGTTTCTTATTTTCTTTTTTTTTAATTAATTAACTCGGTACAAACAAATGAGTTTTAAGATTTCGTCTTTTCATAATTAATAACATTTTCACCCTGTAGAGGGCTGGACTGCATCCACCCTCCATTTCGCATTTTTAATACTCAATCCTTTTACAAGCAAACCAAATAAAGCTTGGGCTCAGTTACGTTTCGTTTGGTATCACGTCTTCGTTTGGGCTGCACTAAATGCCTATTATAATACGATACTCTCTTCTCATTAATAATCTCGGACTTGGACTGTTTCGCTTACCACAAGCACAATTAAAACCAAAGCATAAATCCTTGTGCTCGCTTGTAACATTTCTTTCGGATTACAATCCAACAGATTAAAATAAATGGAAAAAAATATTTGAATTTTTAAGGATTGTGGAAGAATTTTAAAAGGATTTCAGAGATTTAATTCCACATAAAATAACAATCAAAATCAGGCGTTGATGTTTTTAAAATCCGTCAAATTTCTCAGATTAATAACACGAAATAAGTGAAATAACTTAAAAATCAGCAAAAACACCCAAAACACATTTTTTATGTAAATGGTCTTTTGGATTTGTCACGTAGATTGATTTGATGTTGCCAACGTTTCTATATTGCATGGAGTATGATTAGGGGCTTGAGTCCAAAGACTGATAACTTATGTGAGTAGAAGGAGTAGAGGTGCCTATGTACAATTTGTAAGCTAGGTCGGTTAATGATAATACAATAAAGATAACGAACATTTTCACGCTAATAGCACAACCTTCCTTGCAGTTTATATTACGAGGATAATTTAATGAAGAAAATAAATAATTTAATAAAACTAATGGTATACGTATAACCGCATTCACGGTTTAAATTAACTTAATCATACATTCGTTATTCAAAGACGTATTCGGTCATCGGACTAAATCTTTGCCTTCAGTTTTCTTACTTTCGCGTATTTTTATTGGTTGTTGCCAACGTTTCGCGCTCGCCATTGCAGGGAGCATTCTCAAGGCGGAAAAGTCCGATGACTGTGCCTTCAATGTTTTTCAATTTAGGTTCCTCAGAAGGTTTAAACGGTTCTGTGAATAATTTTTATTAATTGGTACCTTTAACAAACCTTCGCACAGTGTTAGACACAAAAACCCATAAAAAAATAATTTTTTTCAAGTTATCGTTAAGCATTTTTGGCTTCAAATTTTGACTATAGTCCTAAGATTACCAAACCAGCTCCATAACATCTGAATGGTGACTGGGGTTCCGTTCATTTTCACTAAAATCAACAAAAGATTCGCCGTTAATCAAAATCACAACGAATGAAAATCTCGACTTGCTATTTGCCGACAAGTATTATCAACATGTAAATATAAAAATATTCTTTGTCTGATTTATGTGAATGTGCATACGTTATTGAGGACTATCAAAAGCCGATACGCCATCTGGTGGCGAAAATTGTACTTGTCCAAAGAGTACTGATTGTGACTTATCGTAGGTATATACAAATGCAAAATGAGCGTTAGGGCAAAATAAGATAATAAATTCTACAAACTTCGTACAAATGTTCTTTTTTAGTACCACTCAAGAAATAGAATTAAAACAGTACTCCTTCAAGATCAGCTGTTTGGGCAGAAGTGCTGCCGCCTATAGGCAGTGTTAGTTCTCAATAGCGAATTCTACATGGAACCATTATATATAGTGACCAAAAATTATTCATAATAATTGTGGGACAAATTTAAAAATTATGTATAATCGTTAGCTCTGAATCGCTCATTTATCAAATTTGCCACAAGATGTTTAACTTAGGTAAGCAATTAACGGTTTGTATAGATATTGATTGTCGGGAAATTTAATGTTTCTTCTATCTAAGGATAGTCCCAGAAGTACCCGATCTAACGTATAGATGGCGGTTGTTGCTTAAAAATAATGATTATGTTAGGAAGTACCAACCTTATAAGGCTTAAGTTTGAAGTTTGTCGACGCCATGTTTTTCAGTATTTGTTTGACAGCCATCAATAATGAACGCTCTCAGTGAGTTTGTAAACATGGAAAAAATTGGTCATTGTTATGTGATACACTACTTTTATTTGAAAGACTTAAGTCCAACTAATATCAAAGCGGAGGGAGTCTGCTCGTTTACAACAGTAAAATATTGGGTGGCAGAATTGAAACGAGGCCAAGACGAACATTTGATTGACCAAATAATGTGACCACGCCAGAAATGGCGAAGTAAATCCACAAAATGTCCATCGACTGAAAGTGCGTGAGCTAGCGAAATATAAATTTGGACATGAGAGAGTTGTGTGCAAAAGATGCCGCGATTACTTACAATGGAACAAAAATAGCGCCGTGCGGATGTTTCAATCGAGCAGCAATAAAGCAGAGTGTTTGCGTCGATTCATAATCATGGATGAAACATGGGTCCATCACTTCACACCGGACACGAAGGAACAGTCAAAACAATGGACTGAAAGAGGAGAACCGGATCCAAAGAAAGCGAAGGCAGTTCAATTTACAGGAAATATCATGGCGTCAGTTTTTATGGGTAATTTTCATTGATTATCTTTAGAAAAGAAAAAAAAAGCAACGGCGTGTATAATGTGAACTTATTACAGCGTTTGAGTGATGAAACATAAAATTGTGCCAAAATATATTAAAAGTGGTTATTTATTGGATTCCTCATTATCTTTGTTGCTGAAAGCCCTGGCCTCTTTAGAATTTCGTAGTTTTTCTGATAACCTGCTGTCTTAGACCAGTTACCTTCTTACTAATTTTTGTCCATCATGTTGGAGGTCTTACTCAATTACGTTTTCCTACGGAATTTTCCATGACTCAAAAGTTGTAGATTGTTTCCTTCCTTTTAAAAAATGTGGCAGAAATTCTTGAGAATTTTTCGTTTGTAGATAGACTGTCTGCAGAATATATTTACTTTGAAGTGATAATTTTTTTTTGAGAGTACCTAAAGTATCTAACTCAAGCCGAAAAGTTGCTTGATATTTTAGTCTGTTCAAGAGCAAGGCGTGCATGCTGACAATGAGTTTAGCACCAAAAAAGTGTTTTAGTTTAGCACTAAAGTCTGCTTGTACACTGAATCTGTTACCAGAGATTACTGTGTTACTGGTTACATCAGCAGACAAAAATAATCCAGGACACAGGGAATCTTAGTGTAGTTTTTCCAGTATTGATTTGTTTTTTCCAGTTGTCAGGGGCTTATCATGTGCTCCTCCTTACGAAATGCCAGGGATTCTACAAAAAGTAAAAAAAACATGACTGAACTAGTTATTTGAAGATGTTGCGGTCCCTCCAAACTTTCGATAACTCTCAAAACTTATTTTAGTTATAGATAGGATCATTTTAGAATAATTATGCTTTTCCTAGTAAAAGAGAAATTAGAAGAAAAAAAAAAAAATTAGTCTTTGATTTTTTGTAATCTGTTTGCTTAAAGGTGTTGCAGCTCCCCCAAATTTTCGACAAGCCTTAAAATTTATTTTTAGTTATAAATAGGACGATTTTAGAATAATCATGCGATATAAAATAGCAGTGGTTAACCTTCTCCAAAACCAACTTCCTTAAATTCAAAACTTTACTAAGTTTTTGTTTTGTTGCTGCAACATGTAAATGAAATAAGTTTGTCTTGGCATTAACTATTAAAGATTAGATTAGATAGGCGCACGCCCGTGGTTTTACTTTGTTAATTCACTTCCGTGAAAATGGGAGATTTCTGCAGCTGAATTATTAACCGCCAAGAGATGAGGATTGATGATGGAATAAGATATTTGCTTGAAATTAAGAGCAAAAACAGGCTGTTAGTGATATGCACTGCCTGAAATAATTACCTGGAGAGTTGGAGCGAATTACGCAGACACCCTAAATCATTGCTTCTCAAAATTTTACTTATCGCGGCCCGGTCAAAGTTTGGACAATTTTACATAGATTTTTGGGTATAATATATGCGAGTATAAATTGTGCTTATTAAACAAAACTGCAAGTAGTAAATCAAATAGTTATATTTTTTATTTTTCTTGGCATTAATCTTCAGAATATGCAGTCATGGCGATGTTAAATTATATATTTTTTAAACCACATTGGATCAGCAATATTTAACATACACAGAAAAAAACCGTTGACATGAGATTCTCAACTACAGATTCTGAGCCACGACTGTCCCTGTTTAAAAATAGCAAATAAAAATTTGTAATGAAGAATTTAAAATTATTTATGATCATTTTTTCAGTGGATATTTCACTGACCGGTAAATTTTTTTCGTCGACCGGCTCCGCTTTTTGGACCGGCGGTTGAGAAACTCTGTCTAAATTATCTTTTATAATGGTAAAAAAATAATAGCGCGCCGGGTGTTTGGCGAAATAAAAGTGATACATTCTGGCGTGACGTGGCACATTTCACCCTACTTTTGCATCGATAATTATGCGTTTCGTAAAAAACGCAATGTTTTATTTCGATGTGTCAAATGATGTAATATTTTATGTCAAATGCAGACGCGCGCCATAAATTTTTGATTTATTTTGCGGTCAAGACCGGCGTTCTTAGATACAAAAGAATTTTTTTACATAAATTTGAAAAGCCAACTATTTTGCGCCCAGTTCCACTTTTAGTAGAAGGGACTGAAAGTCAGTTGGTGTTTATTTTTTTATGATTAAAGGGATTTTAAAATTAGAGAAGTTTGGGATTTAAAAATTCGAGCTCGTTAGTCAGTTATTAAAAGCGGTGTACATTGTGAAGGTGTGTGTAAAATGATTTTCCAAGGCCTCAAATGAGTCGTGAATACGGCTAGTTTGATGTGACAAAGGGTGGAACGGTTTTTATCTAACACTTCGGAGTCGAGAATGCGTTAAACGCGATTAAGACAGGGGCAGATGCTCTCAACAACGCAGATAACAATCACTTTGCCACCGCATTATGATGTAACAGGCCAATGGACAATTCAAACAGAGGCGTACAATCATTCCACCGTGTAACTGCAACAATTGTTTGGAATACAAAGAAAATGCTTTTTCACATAGGCTGTGACACCGTTTGTGTAATGGTATCAAAGTAAAAGATGCATTAGTTGGATATAAAAAGTTGTTGTTGGATGTAAAAATAACTTGACTGGTAACGAGGTGCCTCTGTCCTAAACTGGCCTAACGAATATGACAAACGCTTCGCTGATTACTCGTTGCGCACGTACCATTTCAGGCAGAAGAATTTCCCGGATTAAAACACGGAGTAGAGTTCCATTTGCTTTGATATCCTCTTTGAAGTGCAGTCATTCCATCTTTTATATCACAATTGGTGATTATCCCATCCCGGAAATTTTCATATAACATTAGCACTAAAAAAAAAACAAATTTTGGCTCATTCTGATTACTTATAAACCTGGCTCATTCTTTAGTGCTGTTACTTACAAACTATCATCAATGGTGGATTACATCAAGCGTGTTCATGATATAAACAGATGTGTGTTTGTAGAGCATTAAAATGTAAAATGCAAACGCCCAAATAGATGGTTACAATGGGCACATTAAGAGAGCTCTGTGTTTGATAATGGGTCGGTAGCAATGATGTCAGCGGGAGTCCGTCAGTCCATCCGTATATAATCAGCGTCACTATAGGCACCTCTGGTGTCGACACGCGGTGCACTCAAGCGGTATGTCGTCTTTTCACAGAGGATTAGCAGGAATAGGTACACTATAAAGTGTAAAGGATACCTCTATGATAGTGTATACCGACAGCTCAGCACTCTAGGTGTTGTTGCTTACACCTTTTAAGAACCTTTTGATCGTGTTTAAAGATTGCACCCAATGTATTGTCAGTTATCAGTAGCAAATTACTTCACTCCAGGCATTATTTGCCCAGGATTGAAAAAAATTGTTACAAGCGCGCGCTTTTATTCCTGTGAGAAAATGTGTACTCCTTTTGTATTGTAAATTTGTATGCAAGGATATAGCAAAACGCATCCTTTTAAGGCGCCCAATAGAACGCATCCTTTCAAGGCTGCAAATGAAACGCAAACATATAAACAAAAAAAATTTCTACAGCTATAAATGTTACTTAGATCTGACGGCGATATAGGAACTTAGTACACGCATCCTGTTGAAATATTCAGGGTTCATTTGTGTGACAATGGCCAGTAGAGTGTATTATGTCACGCCTTTACGGTTGGTGTCGCCACTCGGATTCCATCTGAATCCTTTGATGTCCTGACGCAGTCATTTTCAAGCGGGCAGTTTAGTTTGTTTTACATCCTTTGCACAACTTTATCAAGGGAAGAATTGCGAATTTATACTCACCGGCAACAAACTGGATAGATAAACAACCGGGGGTAAATTAATTACAATTGAAAAGGCTGTGGATGGGATTCTTCGAAATTAATATCACCGAATGAGAGATGCCTTTTTTTTGAGGGTCACTACCTAAGAAATGAATAACGGACAGAGAAGGCCAAGTTATTAACTCTGAAAGGTATAATTGCCAAAAAGAAAAGAAATAATTCAAAAGAAACCAATATTTCACAAAGTTATTTTTCATTCGGAATAATTTTTCATCCTCGAACAAGATCTGTGTTTGTAATTTACACTTTTTAATTGTTTCCCTTTTGTTTTGTGATCGCGTTCATTTGTTTTGAACGGTCAGGTAGAAACCTTGTGACTGGCATTTTAATAACTTACATATAAAAGACGGAGAGGAGCGAGAAGGAGAGTTTCATTTAAATCGTCGTTTTTTTACGTTCAATTTGTAAAGGCTGATGAGGTCTGATTTCATTACTTCCGAATGTGCATTTTCCAATTTCCAAACAAAAGGAAAGAGAATAACTTAAATAAAATGCAATCGTACGTATACTCCTGCCTATTTGGCAGCCAATTTTGGGTTAAATTGTCGACATTAGAGGGGCACAAGTCTCGTGGGGCTGCGATGTCTACAACGCTTAAACCCTCTTCTTTCATTTCATATCTACAAACATTTCCTCGGATGCCAGGAAGAAGTATGTATATTTAAATAAGAAAAATAAGATTTATATAATGCAAAGACGTCTTTGAACCAGCTTCTGTTCAGTCTTGTGTTTGTCAGGAAAACATACACATAATTTTTTATTTACTCATGACAGTGTTCTCTGCTTGAATAATAAACAATTATATCTTGTTCAAGTATTAATATTGTATATTTGAAATATGAGCGGCTTAAAAGCAATCCACCAGTGGAATAATGATGGTAATAATTTGAGAAGGTTGCCAACAAGCACTTTGGTTTGTTGTTCAGATGCACGTTTTCTCACGAACTATATAAGTGAAATAATCTGATGAACCCTGCAGATTATAGAAATGAACTTGCATACTTCTAATTATGTCACTTGATTATGTGAAGTTAACCTATAAAATCTACTTGTACTTGTATTTTTACTGTAGTATAAAGTAACGTAAATTTTATAGGTTAACTTATACTCCAGTATAACGTAGTTTTTATGGGTTAACGTCTTGCAGAAATAAAAAAAAGATAATTTCACTTTTAAATAGGCAAAGCAATGCATTAAATTCTTTTTCTATGTCAAGTCTATTTGAATAGGTTTTGAAATAAATCAATCAGCTAGTAAATAATTCTGACGTCAATAATGAGAAAGGATTATTTTAGAAACCATGTGAACGATTCATGGAAAATTGTCCACGTGTCATGTGTTATTAATTTTGGAAGAAATTTATTTTAGAAATCATGTGAAGTGGGATGGTTGGAAGGAAAATTGTCCACGTGTTGTTTATTTTAGAAGAAAAGTTTTAAATGAGCAAACAATTTCAAACAAAATCACCCTCAGCAATTGGATAGTTAACATTAAGCTATATTGTGTTGCAATTCTATAAGTGTTAATGAAGATTTCCATAAGTCGGTAGCGCGCGCAATGTTAAAATGGTTATAATTAGTGTATGTAATAATTAAGAAAATAACACACTTGTGAGATAGAGAGTTCGTGTTAAATTAGTCGGGCATTAGGGAGGCGCGTTTCAATTTGTTCACTTTTGTATGTTTATGTACTTGAAACAGCAGCTAAATTACATTTTTATGCAATTTTTTTTATGTGTCGATTTATTTTCGATATGAAATGAAGATGAAAAATCCATTAGGAATTTTTAATCAAGCTAATAATTTTTTTTAAGAAAGTTAGGAGAGTATCAATCAATCTGGCTCTGAAATATTTCAATCCATCTTTTTTGGGGAGAGATACATGGCGCTGGGACCGATATCGACTAAAATCAGAGTTTAATAGAAATTGGAATGTTTTAGGGGTGCAAATTCTTTTCAAATTAGCCCGGGGGAGAGTTAATGAAACAAGAAATGTTTCTTTTTGTGCTAATTTAAAAGAAAAGGGGAGAGTATGATGTTGGCGGAGCCTCATGGCTTTATTTTTCCAGTTCGCAGTTTTATGTTCGGAGACTTAATTAATTCGTCACCGGGGAATTTTTATATAACAATTTTTATCTCGCCGATGAATTTTTAGCATACCACTGCGCTATGAATGCTAAGTGTACACGTTCCTAAAAAAAGATTCCTTTTTAATTACCAACGCTGTTGACCAGCGTCAGGGCGCGCTGTAATAAATGTAAAACTTTGGCTGTTGTAATTCCGCGTTTCCCTTTTCAGAGTCTTAAAACAAATCCGACGTAAAAGACGCGGGACGGCTATGGCGTGAAAATATTAAGGGTGATGTATATTTTTGCAGCCCTTTCGCAGCTGATGAATATGTAATGGCATTAATTAAAGATGTGAGCGCCACCTGCGGCCGCCACAGGTATTACAGCAGGAGTAATTACACAAATTTTATAATTTTCCAGCTAAGGAAAAAGGGGTTAGGGCGAATGCTATCCCCAGAGTCGACTAATTAAAAGTAAAAATGGAATTTTTGTTTGCCCGAATTGTCTAATTAAAAACTTTTATATCTCTTTCCAGACCACCGCCTAAAAAATTACTGCCATTTATATTTTATTCATCTTTATTTGTCAGTACACCCTCCTCATCTTACTTTCTTACGAAATTTTAAAAAATCAATTAACAATTTTTATAGAACTGTAGCATATATAGCATTATTATAAATTACCTGTAGTCTCCGGCCTGGAGCAATATGGTTCGTACTTAGACTATTCTGATTATGCTAATAGACAGAAATTGTAAAAATTTTAAGATAAAAAAACCACTATTTTTTGAGCATGTTTTAAGACATGGAGAGAAAATACGTGATCTAACACCTATAAGGAAAAAAAATCAATGGAAAATAATACAAGAGAATAAAAGAGTCACTCTTTAAACATATTTGTAATATTCGTTAAAATCGCCAACATTCTATAAGCGGCACATTAAGAAGAAGAAATTATCTAAATAAACACCGTAACA
The DNA here is from genome assembly GCA_030264735.1 of Gymnusa sp. GC000175. NCBI lineage: Eukaryota > Metazoa > Arthropoda > Insecta > Coleoptera > Staphylinidae > Gymnusa > Gymnusa sp. GC000175. The sequence goes on from JARJDX010076832.1 coordinate 16,181, forward strand.
GTATCAAATTGACCATGAAAATAGAGAATAAGGGCGTCGTACTTTTGATTTCAAAACGCCTCGATGGCAAACTAGGTCATACAGTTTATATGCTCCTTCCCAGAAATTATCTGCTATAAACTCCATAGTCCATACAGCCCATTTAGACTTTAAAAGAAATTGAAATCCGTAAGAAATCCGTTTTTTAGTAACAACCAAGATTTAAAACGACCCCTCTTTATTTTGGGTTTTTTGCCAAATATAGAAAACTACACAGACAAAATCGGACGTCTTTTACATAAATATAATGTGAAAACTATTTTTAAATCTTTAAATTTTTAACTTAACAACAAACAGTGTGAAAAATAAAATCCATTTTTTAAATCCGTGAGTTGACCAATTGTCATAATTTTAATTTAAAATATTTTGGCGAGACTAAGCGCCAATTTGGACGCGCATAATAGAGCATTATAGAGCATTAACGAGCGTCTTAATCTCAATAACGGCTCAGCTTTATCCGAACAATTTTAGTAAACGGGCCAAAAAATTGATTTCATTAATGTTAATGATTTACAATCTCTCATTATAAGAAACGAAAGGTTTGCGAAGTTATTTGGATTTACAAAAATTCCCAAAATCGGTCCTATCTATTTGTTTTTACTTTTTAGTATCATAATCTCACTCACACTAGGGTATTACGGCTAGCTACTTACGAAAAAGTTGTTCAATAAGCTCAAAATATAGCTATAAAATGGGACACGCGGGATTTCCACTGCCAGAAAGCACACCTGAGCAGGGAACCCAGGTATTGTAGCCTATTAAAGTGGTAAGGACGTTTAATATGCAGATTATATATTACACTAAATCTATTTATGCAACTGTCAAGAAAGTTAGGGTGATAATTATTCATTTTCCTTGCGTTTTTGTATATACGGTCGAACTTTCCTAAGTCGAATCGTCATAGTTTACAAAAAAAAATCGAGATATAGAAAATTCAGGTAATTCAGAAATGTCTACAAAATGCGATCCTGATGCAAAAATTTGTGAAAAAATTGAGATATAAAAAAATTTGACTTATAGAAGTTCGAGTTATGGAAGTTCAGCTGTAGTTTTTAAAACTGTTTCAATAATTGAGCTTTAAATTATTTAAAACTAAGATAATAAAATGATATTACATCACTAGTAAAATTCACTAGGATGGTAATGAAGTTACTTATCAAGTTATATTATTTTACGAGTGAAATAATAATCAATGTTATTTTATTAGCAAAAAGATCGTTATTACGTCACCAGTAAGATAATATTCATTATTACACTAGTGTGGTAATGAAGTTACTTACCAACTTTAAATGTGAGAAAATGGATAAAACCCAAATTTAAGTACAAAAAATAACATTCTAAATATTTTTCTTATAATCTAGGTAAATAAATAAAATATGTGTTATATTACAAATTTCCACTTAAGTGATGTAATATATTATTGGAAACGTAATAATTGAGTTTTTGAAGTGTTTGCAAAGCAATAAGTGTGTAGGCTTAATGAATTTATTGAAGCGTATTTAAATATGAAATAAATGAGGGAAATCAATAAGCAATATGATGCCAAGTGTATGCATGTGTATGTGTAATAAACAGGCTTAAGCGAGGTGGAATGATAAGCAGGCGTTAGTGATATTGTTTCACAATACACGTATCAATATTATCCAGGGGATATCTGGCCTCATAATTGGTCTTTTGTTAGGCCGTCGCACGTCGAATTAAAACTCATTTAAATAATATAATCTAGCCGTGATGTTCGTGGCATGGCGCGGGCGGTTATTAAAACATAGCAGTGTGTCGCTGTAAGCCGCGAACCGAGGAAATTGCGATATATAAATTCACCTTAAGATGACGTTAATGAAATTTTCTTATTTCTGTATTTATTGCAGGCGAGTATGTCTGTTCTGTGGGGATTAAGTACATCGCTGGATGCTTTGTTTTTAGGGGCCTTCCATTATGAGAGAGGTGCGAAACTTGCGCGAGGATTATTTGTTGCCCGCAGATTGGGGGTACGAGAAGTACACTAACAAAAATACTTGTTTCGGGTCTTTATTAATTTAATTAAATGGAATTATGGTATAGCGCCCCTGTCACACCTTTAATTGCAACGCGTTAAATAAATTCTTCCTTAACCGTCTGACAACGCAAGCCACAAGTTGGATTCAATTTATTCAAATGACATTATTAACCTTTTTCTTCCATCTGTGGGGACAATAAACTTACTATCTTCTAGGAAGTACGCCGTAAACTATTAAAAATAGATGTGGTGAGATATCATTGTGGTGAATAGCTACTATTCCAACTGCTCACACATAAAACTTGTGCTTGTTATGGGACCATTTCTTTTATTACCCATTTATACCTATATTTATAGTTTTATTATATATAATCATATCTTAATTAACACCTTTACAATTTTTCTTAATAATGATCTTGGTAAAAAAAAAAAATTTAAAATGAAAATGAATACAGTGGAGATTGTGAACGGGTGGCAACTTGATCATGATTCAGATTTGAAGAGAGTTTCAAGTGCATGGGGGCGCCTGTATTGAGTGTCTACTTATCCATTGTTTTAACATGTCCTCTTCTCATTGGATATCTAGCACGCATCTATTGTAGTGATAAAATCTTCACTCGCGGATTTCGATTGAAATCTGATATCTTTTCCGTCCTATGGTCGAATAACAAAATGCTGAGTTTAGATTTAGACGAAAAGCGATGTGAAAGGGTGGGCAAAACACAATTCCGAATCCATTACCCAAGCCATCCATTCCAAGTAATAATCTAGTAAGACTTCATTAGTGTCTATAAATGAATTATGATTTCTGATTGAGTCTGCCGCAATATAAATGCGTATACTGAAATGACAAACCGACCGTCGTAATGGAGCGAGCCCCACGTCCGAAATAATGCTCTTATAAATTAATTTGTACGGCTTTTATCTCTCATTTCATCAACACACACACATTTGTAATGAATTACATCTCAAAGTTACGTTGAAACTTTTCCCATCGGAAGGAGTTTTAGTTCACAAAGCACGAGCCCACTTGAAAGTTTAAAATCTTTGAAAACAAATATTGTAATTAACACAAAGAATGCGAACTCACTTTGATATGTAATTAGCTCTACGAGTGAGTCCGATGTAATTGGAATTCCTGAGTAGGGGAAATGAATTATATCGAAGCACGAGCACAAACTTAACAAATCTTAAATCGATACACACATACACATACAAGAGACTACTACTACATAATACAGAATCATCAAGATTTTAAATCATTAGTAATTCAAAACAGACAGTGAGAGCTGGAGAGAAATCTTCATTTAAAAAGTTATTAATTATATATTTATTAATTAACTATAGTTAACACAAAAAAAATGATTTTTTAGATATCACTTTCATAAAAAACTTGTACGAACATCAGAAGGCTGCAGTGAGGCTTGAGGACAATAAGACCAAAGATATCCTTATTAAACGCGGAGTGCGTGTGTATTATCGCCATTGCTTTTTACCATATACTCTGAACAGATATTTCAGAAAGCATTAGAAAGCTCCACAGATGGAATAAAAATCAATGGCGAATTACTAAACAACATCAGACTCGCGGACGATACGGCTATATTTGCAGACAGCGCAGCGGGTCTACAAAGCTTGATAACCCAAAATACTGCAGAAGGTAATGCTCTTGGGCTAAAACTAAATACGTCCAAAACGAAACTCATGGTTATCAGCAAAACACTAGACTCCCAAGTCAATTTGCAAATTTACAACAAACAAATAAAGCAGGTAGCTAAATTTATATACTCGAGAAGCTGGATCACAGAAGACCTTAATCCAGATTTAGAAATAAGAACACGCATAGAAATAACTAGAGCAATGTTCTTTAAAATGAGAAAAGTGTTTTGTGAAAGAGGTCTAAACTTGACACTGAGATACCGATTCGTAAAGTGCTACATTCATTCGGTACTTCTGTATGGTGTTGAGGCTTGGACATTGAAGGTCAACGCTTTGAAGACTAGAAGCTTTTGAGGTGTGGATCTTCCGAAGAATGCACAGAATATCGTGGGTGGAGCATATTACGAATACTGAGGTACTCAGACGGATGGATAGAGATAGGGAGCTACTAAGTGTTGTGAAGAGAAGAAAAACAGAAATACAAAATATAACCTTCTAAAACTAATAATGGAAGGTAAGATAGAGGGTCGACGTGGTCCAGGGCGAAGGAAATGCTCCTGGCTAAAAAACATTAGGGACAGGACAGGCCACTCCCACTCGTTGTTCAGAGCATCGGAGGGCCGTAGCGAATTTTCCATGATTGTTGCCAACTTTCAGTAATGGAGAAGGCACCTAAAGAAAAAGAAGTGGCATTTTGCCTGATATGTATATTTGATTTAATAAGGAAACAAATTATTCAGATTATGCTCAATAAAGATTTCCAGAGTTTCCGAAAGGATTTGATCATTCTTTCATTATACTCTAAGGCCTGCCTGTTTACTTCCTAACCATTGTTCCACTGTAAAAGTATATATTTTTTGTATATATATGATTGTCAAATTTTTGTTTTTGTTTTTAAACGATTTTCATTCGTACCAATGTCTTTCGAAATATTTGCGAGAACGAAATTTTGACGTAAAGAAATTTACTCCTTGACAATTGGTTCGTATAGAACCTTTTTGTACAGTATGCTCATATTTTTATTTTTATTTGATTTTATGTAGGAACAACTGCTTTTGAGATATTTGCGAAAAACTAATTTTTAGTAGTATTATTGGCGGTTTACTTTGTAACCGTTGGTTTAACGATAAAATGGTATAAAACCTCTTTTTGTAAAGGATGTTAAATCTTTGGTTTTATGTATAATAATTTTTCAATAGGACTAAAGCTTTTTTGGTATGCGTAAATCTTCATCTGTAAATTTGTTTTTGATGCATTTTTCCCATTTACTGATTATCTTCTCAGGGTTGTACGTTTAGATTTACAAAATTTTCTGTTATTTGGTTTAAAGTCCTTTTATTGAAGCCTGTCAGTTGTTTTATATTTTAGTACAGGTTATGTATGTGTTTCTTTAGCCAGCTCTCCGATTTCCCAGTATTGTCCATAAAGTCCATATGTTCCCCGTCATCCATTTTTTGTTCCTTTTTTGTATTGTAGATATTCTTTTACAACTTTTGATGTTTTTGTTTAAATTTTTTTCCTGTCATGACGTTTTTTGCCTTTTAATGTTTCTAGCTAGTTCTTCGTTAAGTTTTTCTGTGACTGTTTTATTAGTTTTAGTAGTTAGTTAAGTATCAGTGGATCTATTTAACAGGAAATGTTGGCTACTTTTTCCACTACAAATAACGTTTTTACATTTCAAGAAATAAATTCACTTTCCAAAATTGTTGCCTATACCCTTTTTGTTAGAAATGAGGCAGCCAGGAAATACGACAACTTGCTTAGTAGTAAAGTCCTAAATTTTAAAGCTTTTAGCCCCTAATTGTTAAGTTATAAGTTTTCTCATCAATTTCGGACTGGAGAGGGTTGATAGCCATAAACTCTACGTTGGATGGGTCAGTGTAATGCTGTGAAATGTTTTTGTTTCACCCAACTTTAGGATTAGATAGTGTAGCATAATGTTCCAAGCATCAAACACTACAGACCACTATTCACTATTCAAGTTTTTTTTATATTCCTGCTACGACCGTAACTTTTTTTGGCGATCAATCAATAAGTCTTCGAAATTCTTCCTAGTCTTTTGGGTTCACGCTTTGAGTACTTCTTAGCACTTTTGATAAATCTGTGGCACCATTTAATTTTTTTGCACCAAAAATTTCATTTTAACATGTGACGTGATTTTTGTTTCGAAAGAAATATTATGCGTTCAAGTTTTAAATAATTTTTGCAACGTTAACACTAGAGAAAAATAATCCAGATGTGGAAGATTAATATTTCTTGACATGACAACAAAATAGCGATTGTGTTTTAGTTGCAGGGATAGGTAGAGTATCTAAATCTGTTCTCATATCAATATTTTTGCATAATTCTATTTTTTTACATTCCCAAACACTGATCCTTTTTATAGGATAAATACTAAAGTTTTTGGGCAAAAATAGTTTACACAAATAAATTTGCTGTCGTAATAGGAACAATTTTTGTTTAATACATTTTTATATGCTTACTGGAAAATCGAATGGAGAAGACTCCAAATATTTTAATTTCCCGAAAAGGGAAAGTATAGTAATCGTGCAAAAAAATTGAGATTTTATCAGATGTCGGCGTTTTGAACAAGAATTGACCATTTTTTGGCATGATGTCTGTGTGTCTCTCTATAGGCTAAACAACTTGAAATTTTATTTTTAGTACAATTCTTTTTATAGAATCTGAAACTGTATAGCTTTTGGGTAAAATAGCTATACCGGAAGTGAAATTTGACTCGTTTAATTTTTTGAACATATTTCCTAGACCCTACGCCCTACGCCGAGAATAAAAATTTTAATAGTTTATTTAATCAAAGCAAATCGCAATAGCAAAACTTTTACTCCGTACATTTTTCATTGGGCAAAGCCGACAGGAAAGTCGAGTGGAGAACACTCCACTTTTTTTTTCAAATTTATTAAAAGCCGTTTAATTTAAATCAATGCGGTGGTTTAATTCAATTTTAAACAATTTATTCCTGGGTTGAACACATCTAAGGAATGCAATCATTAATCTTTGCACATTATGTTATAAAATATTGTTGAATGAAATCCGAACTACAATTAAATTAATAATTGTTGTTAATTAATATTTAATAATTAAATAATTATAAAGTGAAATTATCTTCGTACACAAAGTTATGCAATGTGCGTTGGGTTTAATTTTACGTTTTATCTACTTGGGTGATGTACCATTATTCATTAATCATTAATTAGCGACGCTTAATTGCTTTTCAATTTTTATACAAAAATAGTTTCGTAGAAGGCAATATATTTTATTATAAAAATATATAAGGTGTATGGCTTTAATTACCTTTATCGATTGGTATTTGCATCAAACGAAAAAGTTTGCGCGCGCGGTGAGTATAAAGTTGCTAAACAGCAGATATTTTCTTTATTTAATTAATAAGCACATACTAAAATTATCAGCTTAATCTAATAATCGATTAAATGCTTACTTCATTTATGCGTTATCCGGAGTTCGGAATAGGTGATTATGTAGCACAAGGTTAATTATGTAGGTATATTTAATGTGCGTGCAAAATCACATTGATTTCGTTTTTTCTTTCTTTTATTTCGCATAAAATTAAATGATTGTGTGCACGTTATTTGTGTCAAATAAATTTTATAAATACTATTTTTATTACTAATTGTTAAAACGCTTAAATTATTATGTACGTTTCAGATTATGATGGGAGTGTGTTTACTTCCATAATCGGTAGCCGAAAAAGGTTTATGTTTTTTAATGCATCCAGAACGTTACTTTTTATCCCTTATCATTTTTAAGGGCGCCATGTGTACCGTTGTAAAATAAACAGATGAGTTTTGGGCACAGATTGGGTTTTTGGTATAGTCTGGAGTTTTGAGGATAGACTAGAGTTTTGGTAGCTTTGGATGAACTGTGTTAAAGGAATAAACAGCGGCATCCTGCGACCCATTCAATCGTACAAATAGATATTATTCACACTAATTCATGGTTCACTTGAATCCCTTCAAAGTCGTCCCCTTGTATTCATTGGGCGACTTTGCGGATAAGGAAAGGTTTTAATTGTAGTGGATTTACGCGAAGTGGTGTAATCGGGTGTATGAAGGCGGAAATAAATAATTATTCGCTAGTATTGATTTCGGGGGCGCGCTTTGATGATGTTTAGATAAAGATTTAGTTTGGAATCACCAAGCGAGTGTTCTTATTGTTATTTGTAACGAGTGAATGCCCGCGATGTTCTATTTAATAATTATGAATCATTGTCTGTGAACATGCTTATTATGGATTTGCATATAATTAAAATTACGCACGATGAGGAAACGTACAAATGTAAATCATACTAATTGCAACTGTTAAAATTAAAAGTTAATAAGCAGGTAGTCGTAGGAGCTGTGTTTTAATTACCTCACATGAACAATAACTGCTACAATGATAAAATTAATTCACATGTTAAGACTCTCTGCCTCTAACGTACGAACTATATATGTATGTTGAAACTTACATCCGGTTCTTATAATAATCTTGATTAGCTTGGACCGTTTCTTTGATTACACATTTACACGTAAAAAATGCAAATTACCACGAGCGCCGAGATTTTATTCTTTGCACCTAATTCCAGAAATATCTATTAAAAAATAACGATTTTAATAACATATTTAATTCCACGTTTCGTATGCAAATGAAGGAAGTCGTGTGCTTATTACAGGCGCATTTGATGTTGGAACTTATTATTTATTTATTTATGAATAAATTGTGGAAAATTGAAAGTGGGTACGTGTATTTGAAATGTGATTATGAAGCGAGTAAAGGATGAATCCCCTCGCGTTCTTCTGGAAACATTTACTTCAAGATGTTTGCCTAACTCTATTTTCTTAATTGAAACAAATTAACGAGAACTCTCTTATTCGCTTTGATGTCGTCAGTTTTTGGTTGGCCGCTTATTATTCTTGTTCCACCATCTAAATGGATTCTTAATTTTTATCCTTGTTAAATTTAAGCTAAACTAACTACCCTCTT
>JARJDX010076853.1:0-15488 GCA_030264735.1 Gymnusa sp. GC000175
TATTTAATTTAGCGTAAGTGCTTCCGTCTTCTCTCGTCATAAGTACAATAATAAGTAGTCAGTAGTAATCTTCGTTCGGAATCCAATCCATTAACGGCGTTCAGTGAACTGATGCAGACCACAAACGAAATTGCATTGCAGCAGTTTTACATCTCCGCCGAGTATTTGCACTCTCATTCCGACTTTCTAAACTTGGAATGATACACTGAAACTAAGCAAACGGTCACTTACTGAATTGACGTTTGCATTCCTTCAACTTGGACACTTATAATTAAATTACTTCCACATTAAAATACAAACTTGTAATCCAGAAAACATTTAATTAATCGCGTTAATGTTTAATTGGCATGAAATATCCATTTAGACTTTCATTCATTTATTATACGATTGTTAATTATGAAATGTGCCATTTATGATTGATTATTTGCGAGAAGGAAAGAGCGTTTTAGATTTGAAACTAAACAGTCGACTGTCGTTAATGGCAAATAAATAAGTTATTTGCAATTATTTGTTAAAATTTTTAAGTTTTACGACTAAAAACATTTTATGCACATCATGAATACATCATGTGCATCCATTCGCGTTTGTACAGAGCTAAAAATTTAAATAATATTTCTGACATACCATTTCATCTTGAGGATTTATTACAACCGTCGTAAAACTGAATGTTATTGCTGCTACATTTGGATATAAATATGGCAGTGGAACGAACCAGAATTAAAGAGAATTTTTACTTTTATTGGTAACATAAATTTTACAGCATATATCTATAAGTTATAATCGAACGCCAGTTTATTTTCAATTACAATCAATAAACTATTAAGTCTCATTTCCTCGATATTAAAAAAAGTTTCTCATTAATCACCCGATCTATATTCAGTATTTTTTTGTTCGCGTAATCGACTAGTCATTTTAAATTTAATTACAGAAATAATTATGCTGGCGTTTAATGAGAATATAATTATTTTCCATCATGTCATATCTATATTTTATCCATAATTTAGTGCCTCTTGCGTATTAAAATTTATTTTTTTTCATTTCATTCTCCCTAATATTCAGGCCCTTAATTATATTTAATTTAATCGCGCACATAATAATCAGACGTAAAATGAGAAAATAATTGTTTCTTTCTTCTGCCATATCTTTTACTTTCACCCTCTGTTGCACATATTTTTTATAGATCCTGACATCTTTATTTCGCCCGTATATTATATTGTATTCGGTTAGGGACAAACAAGGATAATTTATCCTGTCGAAAGCTGCACCATTACACAATGGGACGCAATGCTGGCCAACTTCTTGTTTACTGACCCGTGCACAACAGATAGTAGACAGGATGCGTGAAAATATAAAACAATTTTTTGCTTTGTTCCTATCTTTTATTATAACTTTTAAATAAATATACCCTCATTATTCATTTATAATTGTTTTGATTTGAATAGAGCTTTATTTTTATTATAGAATTTTTATTTGCAATGATTAATAATCAATGAAATAATTTTTAAATAAAAAAATAAAAAATAGATGTGTGCTCACCACACGACTTTCATTTACGGTTTTAAAACAGTTCCTCTACTTTTAATAGAAACATAACTTCATTTTGTTTGTTGTCAATAACTTCCGTTACTTTTAAACAATATATACCCTTATTCATTAATTGTCAGCTGATTATAATGACAGTATGACTCTGCTACTTGATGGGCATAAATTCAACGTTCCTTAGCAACGAACAAGGATGAGTTCTTAAATTGTTATATTTTGAAAAACTTAAACAAAACTTAATTCTAGTTTTTTTTTTATAAACTTAATAGTTTTTAAAATATTTGCAAAAAAACGAAAAACCTAACCAATAAACTACCACTTCCGATTTGGGTATTTCAGCCACAAGCCGTTGGGATCTTTCAATTTTCATCAAAAGCTTAAATAAGAATTTTCAGGCTGATCAGACAGACACCACTTCAAAAACAACTTTTTCTGAAAAGTCGAAAACGCAATTACTATAGTTTTATATACTTTATTTACTTGAAAGGGCCCTATCGTCATATAGGTGTACGGCTGCAATGGGAAAATTTCAACCTTCACGTGGTACGCCTGTTCTTTCGAACAAGGCTTTGACGACCGAGTATAGACGGAATACCCTAACCAGTTTTTGTGACAACTCTACCCGATTCACTAAAAAGAGGCAGGAAATTGCTCCCCCTGTGACCTACGATCGATGAAATGCTCTACAGACGCAGGCTTAATCTTTAGTGATCAACCCTCATCACCGTAGAAATACCGCTGCCTTCAAAGAAACACGCTTCTTATGCGAGCGCGTCTCACCGAGGTATATTACCTCTTTTATTGGAATGGCTGTCCGGAATACTAAGAGAGAATATCCACCCTTGTCGGCAGCAGAGGGCCTGAGAAATCTTTTTATGCCGATTTAAATAGAACTTTGAAAAAAATGCATTCTACACCGAACACAATTTAACAATGTCAAACACAATAGCTCGACAAAGGAATATATTCAAAGAATCGTGCCGCCATCGCAGATCGAAGTACTGATTATATAATTGTCTGAAACAAAAACATCAATGATGTAAAATTATTAGGACAAAAGTTGATGCAGAAAGCAAAATGAATCATCCCAAGTCATTTCTAGAATGGCGACGGTCATAGGTCCTAAACCCCTAAATCAAAAAACCATAGCTGGCCACACACTGATAAGTTAAAAGTCTCGGCCATCCTATCCCATTTCCAGGCTGAATTTGATACGAAACTCAAGGCAACAGTGGCAGAACAATGCAACGCCTAGAACCGCTGGACCCTCCTAAGAGATTCAATCCGCCCAGCTGCCACCCTAAGAAACCAAAAAAATAGCACCCTTATTCAGATACTTTTTAACTAATTCCAAACCAATATAGTCACCATATAAAGCTGATATGATACAAACAGTCAGATGTAGCGCGTACTAGAACATAAAAAAAAGATTGGTGGAAAGCAAAGGCACATCAGGTGTTTGTGGATATATAAGACTAGCGGACTTTCTACGTGCAAGTCAAAGCGGAAAACTTATGAAAGATAAATCTCCTACAAGAACACGCTAAAAAAAATACCAGAGCATTTTAAATTCCAACTCAAAAACAACCTGAAACTCTTTAACTACATTTCGCAATAAAAAGAATACAAGAAACTGGAGCATCTCATAGCCGTTGCGGAAATCAAAAAACGCGGTAGCCAAGATAAAAACCAACAAGACGGCTAGATGCGATGAAATTCCTTGCAAGATTCTCAAGGCCTTGTCTTACTAAGCCCTTTAGTCAAAAGATGCATCAACCTAATTTTGGAAAATGGTTTAGTATAGTGACGCCTTTTTCTTCTATATTTTAAAAAGCAGATGCAGTACTGTGAAAAGTACCATTGTTGTTGTTAGCTGTTGGCGTAAAGATTCTAGCCAGAGGTATGTATATACCTACTTTTAGTGATCGAGGGCTTCCTACCAGATACCTAAAGCAACTTGAGGCAAAATCGTGGCACGTCGGATATAAACTTCTCTTTGTAGCAGCTCCAAGAAAGAACAGTAAACTCATGTATAAATTTAATATGTTTGTTTATGTTAATTAAAACTCATTCACGAGTTAATTACAGTGACAAAAAAAAATAATATACGATATCAACCAAAAAAAACCAAAATTGAGAATATTTTAAGAAACCCTTAAGATGTAAACTGGAAATGGAGGGAAATATGATCAAATGAGTAATGGTTTTCGAATACCTACTACCAGCGATAGAAATTTAGACGATAAGGTAAACCACCATGTAGCGCAAGATTTAATGATATCGGTTTATAACCAGGATGGTATATAAAAAAACAAATACTTACCACTAGAAAGTAAAGTTTTACTATATAAAACAAGATTGAGACCCATACCCAATAACTACTTCTATTAGGAAAAGCCGAAACAAGTACTTTGAAAGCAATTACCGAAAAAACGGGACCAGATTACGAGTGTAATGATCATGAGAGGCAAAAATGCCACATATCCGATATAATACACAAAATATCTAAAGAAGGAATGGAAGAGCCAAAAGCAAAATGTTAAGCAGAGTAACACCTAACCTGTTACTAACAAAAAAATACCATACAGGACTTTCTTAAAAGGAATAAAGATAAAATGGGATCTCATCATTCGAAGAGAAATCGTCACACAAACGTAAAGAACCATAGGCTAGAACTCCATTAAAGATGGACAAAATATCGAAAGAAGGAATGGAAGAGCCGAAAGTAACATGTGAATCAGAGTAACACCTAACCTATTACCAACAGAAAAATACAATGCAGGACTTTTTAAAAAGGGATTAAAAAAATTGATCTCATCATTTGAAGGAAAATCCTCACACAAACGTAAATAATCATAGGCTAGAAGTCCATTAAAGATGAAGAAAAAGAAAATGATTTATTTTCGAACCTTCAGGTATACCCTACTGTATTTTTTTAACATAAGTCTTTAATTTTTTATTAATTTTCCTATGTTCTATGTTTTTGGGTAGTAGGTTACATTTTATTTCCTTGGTTTAACTTTTATTCATAAGCAAAAGCAACCACTAAATTTCGGTATGATTTAAATCCGCACCTACTTTTGGCTTACGTTACACCCATTTATTAAGATAATAATAATAAAGTAATAATAGCAGTTTTTTAAGCACGAGTTAGTAAATAAAATTTAGCTCGAATTCATCAATCACTATCTTGTATATACCAATTTATCGAGGAATATTGAATGCAAAGTTTGATTACGAGTGGTTTGTGCTAAATTGACACAATCGTTAACATTGCTTTGAAACAAAAAACTGTATTTGCAATGAAACGCCATCCATTGAAAATTGTATTATGAAACAAACGTATTGGAGTTTTTAATTATTCTATAGTTTTTGATTACTTAGTGTGTATAGTACAGTTATAAAAGTAACTAACTTAGTGCATAATTTATTTATATAATATCTAATTAGATTTTAATAATTTGTCCTTCAAAAGTAAAAATTATTATTAAAAAAAAAATTTAATCTTATTCTTTAAATCTATATAAAGCAACAGTATTTTTTTTTTGTTTAATTACATAAATAGAATTTAAAAAACATTGTGTATTTTATATAAAACTGTAACAGATTACAGCGAAAGAACGCTACACGCTGTTTAAGGCTTATGATGCTAATTATTTGGGAGCTTGTGAATCTAAAGATCTAATGTATTTGAGAAATGCCTTATGGGGTCAAGTATGATGAAGGGCTATCATTATATTGTATAAAAGTTGATTTTAATTTGTGAAATTTGTAGATATTAAGTAAATAGGGCTTATGTAAAATTTTACCGTTTTTATTAATAATGCATACGTAACATGTGTTTTGGCTTTTGCCATAATTAAAAAATAATAGTTAATGAAGCATGGTAGCCAGATCTGGGAAATGCCTCATCGCGAACGGCATGATGTACAACAGCGGGAATAATGGTTTAGGTCACAGTCAAGGCGAAAAAATTATAGTAAAAGAACAAACCAAATATTTAGTAACAAGTTTCCTCCCATACTAGGTACGATGACCGAATCATGGTGCTAGAGATAAAAGTAAGCAAAAGAAAAGTAAATGTTGTCCAGGTGTTGTCCACACCGACTACAGAAAAGATCGATATAAAAATAGAAGACTTTCATACCCAATTAGTATATTGTATTGAAGTCTGTTTGAAAAGAAGACATCACAAGAGTAATGGGGGATTTTAACGCCAAAGTTGGTAAAATTAAATTCCAAGGATGCACAGGGGAGCATGGCGTTAAAAAATAAGCAACGGAAATTTGTAGAATTTTGCCAAGGTAAGGAGCTAGCAATAATATTCACTATGTTTACACCATCAAAGCGCAGACTATTCACTGGGCAATCGCCTATGCACGGAAATGACAAAATAGTAAGAAATTAGATTGAATATATTGCAATCAAAAGCGGACGAAAGAATGCAATAACATTAGACCACAATTCTGTGGCAGCAGTTCTGAACTCCAGATGGAAGATGTTAAGAATAAAGTGACAGCGCAAAAAAGCATAGATATAAAAAAACTTGAAAGACGCGAGTATAATAAACAAAGCAGCAGTAAAGACTAACATTAATCTTAAAGACATTCAGGAGGAAAATATGAAAACGACATTGAGAAGAAATGAGACAATATAAAAACTGCTTTAATCAAAGCTGGCTACAACCAACAAGAAGGAGCAAAAAGAAACGGTGGATGACAATTGAAATTCGCAATAAAATGAAATAATAAAGAACCAATAAAAACAAATACGAAGCAAGATACAAAGAACTAAATGAAGAAATTAAAATAATGATATAAGAAGCGCAGGAAAAATGTATCCTAGATGAATGCAAGAAATTTGTAAAAAGCGAAAAAAGGTATAAGAAATTAAAGAGTTAACAGAAAGAAATAAAGCGAATCAAACAAGTCTAATAAAATATAAAAGGGGAAAGCTATTAGAGTATATCAAAGACAAAATAGACAAGCGGACGCAATACGTAGAAGATCTATCCTAGATGATAGACCACAACGATATGAAAACGGGACCAGAAATCTTAAAAAGAAAAGTCGAATATGCCATTAAAAATACCAAAAAATAAATAGCCCCCAGGACGGACCAAATACCAATAGAAATATTGCAACTAATCGACGAAATGAATCTAATGAATCATCTTTTGAACGCAATTCATAACACAGGTGTAATAACTAAAAAATGGGTATAGTCAACTTTCGTAACAATACCAAAAAAACGTAACACGAAAGAATGCTATAAGCACAGAACAATCGCGTTATTGGGCTACGCATTAAAGGTATTTCTTAAAATAATACACAAAAGATATTTTAAAAGAATATCTAAGTGAGACGCATATGGGATTTAAATATGGTATGGGGACAACGGAGGCCATTTACGGAATAAATGGCCACAGGTGCATAGACATGAATAAAGACCTATATACATGCTTTGTGAACTACGAAAAGGCTGTCGATACAGGTAATCATGCAAAATTATATCAAATACTAAAAACGAAAAATATCGACTACCGGGACATCAGGATAATAATAAATTTGCATTGGCAACAGACTGTGAAGGTAAAGGTAGAGGAACAACTAACGGTAGAACAACTAAAGGTATACGCCGAGGAGTAAGACATAGCTGCGTCCTATCACCACTTTTATTTAATATTTACACTGAAGTTAGATGCCAGGAAGCGGTAAACGACAACTATAAAGGAATAAACATAAATGGGCAAACCATAAATAATATACGGCAGAAAATATAAGTGACCCACAACACCTAATGGAAAGACAATTACGAACTCAAACTAAACACGAATAAAACAAAAGCGCTAAGAGACTGGGCATAACAAAGGAGGACTACTGTAGAGGCTATCTGGACGAGAAGTAGGAGGAGAGTGTTCTGCACTACCTATGCCAATGCTCCTCTCCATCTGCAAAACGATTGCAATATTTAGGCGACCTTTCTTTAATGACCTATCTAACCTCGCGTCACTGTATGCGAAGTGGTTTGACGAAATCCCTTAAGGAGGGATACACTACAGTTTTGTGGTAACACAAGGGGCCCATCTGAGGCCTCTGTGAGCCTAAACTGCCACTTAAACCTAAATCTAAACCTACATTATGTAAGTACCTAGGGCATGGATTATATATACAAACGAGCAAGATAAAGTAATTGGCGCAAGAATTGGAATGGTAAGACAAGTATTTCTACAGATGAAGAAGTTCTTGTGCTTGATTTAAGAGTGCGAATACTGCGAAGTTAAAATTTTTTGATTGTGCTGCATGAAGCAGAAGCCTGGATACTAAAGCAAAGTAATATCGATATTATCAGGGCTTTTGAAAAGTGGTGCTAGAGGCGAATATAGAAAATATTATGCACGGAGAGAGAGAGAGTGACAAGCGAGGAAGTACTACGAAGTATGGGCAATCAGGGGGAACATAAAGTGAAAACGCAAGCTGGAATTTTTAGGTCGTGTCATTAGAGGAGAGAAGTTTGCAATTATGAGCTACCTAAGAAAATGGTATTGGTGCACCTCGTACGAACTTTTTAAGGCACAAATAAAAAAGTAAGCCTAATAATTTCCAGGAGGAGAAAAAACCCAAAGACGAAGAACTTTGGGATTTTAAGTTTTTTTCTACAGCAGTGCTAAAAGTAGGTTCTCAGTATGCGCTGGGCACTTTTAACATAAACAAAAAATTTAATGAAATTAGTAATTTTAAATATGTCCAGCAAATATTTTTAGTGAAACGTTAATATTATTAAATTAAATATAAAAAACGACTTACCTGTATCAAAAGTGGTCATGGAATCAGTGGGTAACCACCGACTCCACATTTTTCTCAAATCCTTTCTAGAAGAAGGATCATCATGGCCCAGAGCAGGGAATACGAATTGTGAGCTAAATGTTTGCCTCAACAATTCCGTCAAATTTTGTAAAAGTTCGAGCTGCTTTGCTTCCGGTAATAATTTTGCTGAATGAGACAAGGCATCCCTGCAAAAAACAAAAAAATCAAACGTTATACATCATTACAGATCGCTCTTAACAATTTGCCTTTTTGTATAACCGCAACAATTACCTCAAGCTACAATATATATCTTTAAATTTGGAGCAAGGATAGGTAGATAATTAAGTGCTTTTAAGATTATTACTTCTATTTCATTGTGAAAATTTCGGGGTCTACATTAAGAAAATTGCTCTTTTTTCTTTCCGCCTGCTTAGTATATTATACGGATTAAAAAAATGTCCAATGGGAACCTACATTTAGGTCAGATGTTAATCGAACAATAGAATATACAATACACTAATAATAAATCACAAAATATAGTCTGAAAGACCCAAACAGAAATCAAATACAAAACCTAGCACACACACCAAACGATGATTGATTATGTGTTAAGTAATGGCTCTGAAAGAACGAAATGACAAAAAACTCGCAGGTAATTCATGATTTATGTTAACTAACCATGAAAATTTTGTACAGTATGAAAATTAATTAGTATAATTATATTTTTTACTTTACCTCCAACCTTTATACTTGATGATGAAAAATTACGAAGCTATTACAATTAATCTTTTATTTATGATTTCAAAGCTTTTATTTAAAAAGATGAATTTTATATTTTTACAAGAATACAATCTTTTTGATGTAAGTGTTTTTAACAATTTCATACTGTAATAAGTAATTAGATCATTATATTATATTACTAAGTAGATATTAATACAAATTTTATTGATTTTGTATAAATATACGTTTGATTTATTTATTAATATGTCTAGAATTACTGATAGTAACTTTAGTTAGAATAGTAAAAGGGTGTAGTTGACATCAAAGTAAATATTTAACAAGAGTGTCGTGTATAAAACACTTCTATTTGCATGAGGATTTACGCCCCGTACTTGTATGTAGGAAGTAAGGTGAACTAATTTAGATTCAATGCATATGTGGTAGTTAAATGATGACGGTATTACATTTTCGTAATAAAGATAGCGCGTTTATGTTCGCAGGAAGGATGTTTAACCTTTCTACTTAATTTCACATTTCCTCCCCTGAATTTCTCGGGAATTTATTCGGGACTTAAATCTGCCATAAATAACGAAACGCAAGTGAATTAAAAAAAATAGCCCAAAGAAAATCGTACGAAAGGAAAAAAAACATGCTTATGGCTATTTGTATCACTTAAATGGAAGAAAAAAATTACATGGAGATATATAAAAACATTTTACCACACGTTCCTTTTTTGTATACATGATCCCGTCGCAAATGTTACATAAATCAAATATAATAATAAAAAACACCACTTTAGTTTATTTGGATATAAACTTCAAATAATGTTGATAAAAATGATACAATGTATTTCGCAAATTTAACTATTAGTGCGGTAGGTGTACAGACCCATCGGGATTGATTGATAACCACGTGACCGCGTAGGTGTAACTAATCAGATGTTTGAATATTTCAATAAATGGCGTTCGTTGAAAGTGACAGTTGATAAGACTGTTAACCCAACCATTTTAAAGCCACAGCGTTAGGCAGATTTTGTTTAAACGTATAAAACTCCATTAGTCATTCGAGAAGGTCTCCAGAAATACCTGGAAAGAAGAGAGCTTAATAAATGCAGAAGATCGCGCTTTATGGTTATGAACATTTTATGCTGGCATATTTTTTGTGTGTTTTGTCTGCTACGTTTTTGTCACTTTGTGCAATAATAATAATAGCTAATATGTGCATGGTAAAGAACCTTACTGCAAGTTTACCAATTATTTACTTTTTTTTGCATATCATTAAGTATTTTAAAGTACTTTAGACACTTAGTAAAGTCACTATTTGTAAGTAACATTTTACTGTTTTGCCCGGTTTCAGAAACGAAGTCAGGTTTACAGTTTGAATTTTCTTTTATTATTTTTTTCATTTTTTCCCTACTTCTCCTACCTTAGAGAGATTGATCAATCTAGTTAGCTAAAATTTAAGCACATTTTAGATAATTTATTATTGTAAAAATATAAATCCCACTTTAAGTGGTTTGAAATCTTAAATATTTAAAATCGGTCCATAGAAACGTAAAAATTAAGTAATACCAATTAAAACAATTATTTGAATTGTTTAACAATTTTTTTACAAGACACTTAAACCATTAAAATATTAATTGCCTTAAAAAATAAATCAAGTGCTAAATAAACAAAAATAAAAATAAAAATTTGATTTGAAAATTGATGATGACGAAGTGAAATTCCTAAATCCTTATTTATACACTTAGTTAAGATAAAAATAAGATTTTTTTTGGATTTATGCGTTATCATTCTAAAAAAATGCCAAAATGTTGCACTTTCATGTGTTATTTAACTCACAGTTGTGATAATGGAATTTGCGTATCGTGGAAAAAAATGCCAAATTACTCTCATGCGAGAAAGTGTCAATCCAACCAAGTGCCAATTTTAAAAGTAAAATGGGGATTCTCTCTTGAGAGTATCTACTTGATTAATGCTTCAATTTTGATAGTTGGAAAAAGACTTTAAATAAAAGAGAGAAAAATCCTTGTTATTTGTAAGCTTTTGCCATATTAATTTAACCAAACGCATACGTATGGAATGGATAAAAATAATATCCAATATTTTGTTTCTAAACAACCTTTTTTTATCCATGTTGCATTATCGTTAAAACCATATTTGCAAAATTTAATAAACTTAATAATAAAAGTAAGTGACGTTCAAAATTCTTATTATGCCAAATATAAAATTTATTAAAGTTACTGCCAATTTAAATAAAATTCTGATAAAAGCATACATTAATTGGATTTATTCAATACATTCCGCTAGACACAATTCATTATCGTAGAATTATATTGCCTATAAAAAAGGTTTTTTTTTATTTCACTGTAGTAAGTTATAAATTTTTTATGATGTGTGTCTGTAACCTTTCGTGCAGTGAACCTTTAATCCCTTTAAAGGCTAGTTTGACGAAGCACATGAGAAATTGAGCTTAATGACCGCTCGATGTCAGATTTATTAATAGATAAGAAAAAAACAAATTCACAAGCTTTCAATTTTAGCGCCTCATAAAATTGAAGTACAAAATTTCATGTGGCGTGTGTAAACTGATTACTTATTGGCATATTTTCAATCAGGAAAACGCCCATCGTAGCAAAGTTTAGTACGTTTCTACTTAAAAAGGTTGGCGTGGAAAGCAACTAACAATGGCTTTACGCCGATATAATAGTAACAAAAAAATAACATTCTTTACGATAAAATCTACCTGAAAAAATTATTTATTACAACCGTAACTATATTTTATTTTATAAAAAGAAATTCTCTTACTCTATTTTACAAACTATAAAATATTAAAATCGTCAGAGTATTTCAAATTTTATAAAATTTAATAACCTGTTTATTATAATTTAAAACGTTTGACAAAGAAAAATGTTGGATTGCAACAGTAAAAAAAGTAACGCTTTTTCGTAGGGAATAAAGAACAGAAAAGAATGAAATGGCAAAAAACGAGGGATATAACGACTGATATAAAAATAGTTGCCTTTGTTGGAATTAATGCAAAAAAGTTCTTTTTTCCACAACGCAATTTCCCGTTTTGTAAATAATCTGGCAGCATCCTTTATAGTTGCAAAGCGCATTCTTTTTTTCGTTTACAACTCGTGTTAATACACGTGAGCCTATAACAAAAAGTACAATGAGCATAATCCTTGTTGAGTTTAATTCAATTTTTATTAGAATAAAACCCTCAAGTAATAAAATACTAGATTAAATCCGCATGACGTTCCTTTACGGGGTGGTTTTTTATTGCGCCGCATTTACGCGTATACAGATTAAATAGCGCGAAAGTCTCATAATATACACACACGCCACAAAAAAAGAAAAATAAAAATACCAAAATAACATTGTTCAGGCTATTAATTTTGTAAAACGAATTGATGCAATTGTTTTTGTGTGATTCATTCCCTGATTGTATTCATTGCCTCTGCGGATTTTTTATACTATTTTGGTTTAATCTTCTTATTTACAAACAAAACGTAATTACTTTATTTTACATACTTTTAATTAAATTTAAATTTAAGTAGAAAATGATAGCATTGGTTATATTTTAAATTTTAGGAGAATTAAAAATTATGTAATGTACATCTTTTCTACGTAAGAGCTTTGTGTGTTTCTTTACGAAATTTGAATTTCTATATGGATTTGGTACGTGGCATATAAAATCGGGTATAAACTCAATAGTTTTAAGATGTCACCAAAGATATACAGCAAATATAATATATTAGCCTCCAAAACATCCAAGTTAGCACAGACCTTCCTCATTCTCCATGTTCTTTCGAAACCCACATCCAATCTTTCCCCGCCAATTTGATATCCTGCATCTTTTGTAGTTGCTTCGATTCAATGATATTTAAGATAATGCTTTACACTTGCGACGGCGAATATCCTCGTTTCGTATATGCTGTTGTATAGAGATCCCGCTGCTACGTATCCAATAATCCATTTCGAATATTAGAAGACTGGCTTTACTTCTGCCTGTTCGTTTTCTTGTTTTTAATCCGTACGTACTGACGCTTTGGATAATTGTTTTGTAAATGCTATTTTGGTTTTCTTCATGATCTTTTTACTCCATGGAATCAAGTTTAGCTGCCTGTGTTTCTTGCCCTTTTATTGCTAATATGGCAATAACTTCTTCCACTCTGTGCGATCATCACCCCTAAATATTTTTTACAGGCTTTTATCTAATACCTGTCATTAGTTTTATTGATATATTTTCTTCACTTTGACCATGCGATACCATTTTTCATATTCTTTAATAAGTTGACGTAGCATGTAGCTGGAATCTAGTTCAACTTTAGCGATAGGGACGCAAACATCCGCAAAAAGGGATGTGTAAAATACTTCATCATCAACTGCGATACCCATATTGAAGCATATCCGTTTTAATTCTCTGAGAACTCACTCTATGTAGATTTTAAATAAAGTGGAGCAAAAAAGCAAACCTAACGAAAGTCTTTTTATATCACAAATGTGAAAATAGTCGTCTCTCTACTCTCTACCCTCTGCGATTAACTTTGAATATAGGCCATATAGATGCCGCTTTCTTCCATGTTAATGTAACTTACTTAGAGGTATGGTATCATACACTTTTTGTAGGTGTTCAAACTTAGGGTGCACTGGCCTTCCTCTCGTTATTTTTTTCTAATGAACTGCTTTAAAGTGAAAAGGCTATGAATTCATGACCTTCCCCGTCGTTGGTGTACACTTTTGGTCGATTCTTCAGAATTCTCTCATATGGACTTGCTATCGAGCTTATGACGCTATTGCCTGGATAGTTTTGGCAGCTTTTTTGTATATAGGCATAATATATCCCGTTTTGCAGTAACGAAAAACCTTTCAGGGATTTGTTGAAATTTTATCTCTTTCATGTGCTCCAAGTTAGAGAGCAATCAAAAACATAAGTTGGTGTTACAAAATCAATTCCGATGAATTTGAAATAATAGGTACGTAATGTTTTTTTTTTCGTACTGATTTCAAAAATTAAAAAATTAAATTTTATTACACTAAGACTTACGCAGAGGTACAGAAATACCTCTGTAGGAACGACTCTGTAGTATTTAGGTTTACAAACTGTTATACAAATTGTCTTATCTTGTTCAATAAATTCAATAAGGATTGGATGTATAAAGAGTAGTTAGTTAACTTTATGATTAAATTGATAAGTGACATTTTGTTATAATATTGGTATTAACAATGTCATTTATCAATATATTCGTACAATTAACTAATTAGGCTTTATAGAACGGGGCATAAATCTTTGGTTTTAAATTACATGCTACTTACGTTGTTAAATTATTAGGTGAGTTAGTACAAGGGGTATAAAATATAAACACATTTAATTTATTTAAGATGGAAACCTTCACACAATTCCGTTAAGCGTTACTATAAACCAGGAGTGTGCCTTAAAAACCAACTTCCAGAAGTGTGATATAAGGCAATAATATTAATATTGTCTACTAAAAACGAACACAAAGCATAAAACTTTTATATAAGTTGGTTATATTTCTAAAGATTAAAAATATGAAAGCATTTTTCTCTTGAAAAAATACCGTGTATGTATAAGTTTCGTTGGATAAAAAATCCCTTATCTTCGGCGTTTTGTCCAGACATTAAATTTAGTATAGAAAAGAAATTCTCTAAGTTAAGGTTTTTTTACAGATAAAATGTTCTATAAGTTAAAAACGCCGACAAGAAAATATTCATTAAAAAAAATCTTTTAAACTTTGGGGATCTTTTATTGAATATATTTTTATACATAGCGAAGCGTCAAGAGACGTTAAATAATAAAAATTAAATAAACAATATTTATTTGTTGGCTTACAATTACTTGTCTTCCTAATAATACTTAGCTACAATTTTAGTTACAAATTTTCTTACTTTAAATATAAATTACTGATATTCAAAAAAAGTTTAAAGTTTAAAATCTTTAATTATAATTTATAATTTTTTTATCACGGATTAGGGCTGGGAGAGTCTTTGAGAAATGCCCATTATTATCACCTAGAAATGTTTACCAGAAAACCGTAATTCTGGCGTCCACTAAGCTCTAAGGCACAACTCCGCGTGATCCCTGTGTAATGGTGTTGAAGCTAACGAAAGAGGATGAAGGGTGAGTTTCTGGCGCCTCAAAACTGGAACAACTCAACCAAGGAAGAAGAAAAATCATGGTCCTCTAGGAATGGGGGGTTATGGTGTTGGGACTCACAAACCAGGTAGCTAAATAAAGAAAAAAAAATGAATAAACAGGCAGAATGAAAAACAAAAAAATGGCTAAGAACTCCCGGGTGTTAATTCACACTTACGAACGAGAAAGCCCCAACGGATACGGGGCAGGGGCAATACGACTTATATTCTAAAGCCGGTGGCAAACCTCAATCAAAAA
>JARJDX010076889.1:0-37623 GCA_030264735.1 Gymnusa sp. GC000175
GAAGAGGTAGGGTGGACCTAGGTGGTCCGGAGGCGGGGTTTGGTGGGTAAGAATCCCACAGTATCATGAAGAATTCCAAGTTCAAATGGTCTCTATGAAGATTTCCCTCGCTGCAAAAAAAAAAAAAAAAAAAATAGTTGTTGTATCGGGCCAAGAACCTCACAGATAATTTCGTATTCAAATGTTGACCTCTACGCCTAAGCTGGGAAGCTTAAAATCTAACCGAGTGATTATTAATTAAATTTATGATATTTGTTTTATGATAAATAACTATCATGTTCAATGAATTGTTTATAATCATCTACTTACAAGTTGAATATATGATTTTGAAAACCATTCTATTTCATTTTGAGACCACAGTGGCTCAGTGGTAAACATGTCGGAACTGAGTTCGAAAGGGCACCAGGCTCGATTCCATTGGAGGTGAAAGCCGAAACAAATCAATGACTCAATCATTTCACTCTCAAGGGGGGATGCTTCAGTAAGCGAATAATAGAATTTCATAACTTGCTGGCCGAGGCAGGGCCTAAACAATCGCAAAGGAAATAACCAGCGGGCATCAGTGAATCAAAGTTTTAGCCGAAGACTCCTGTAGGATATACAAATAACATCAGCACCGCCCAGAGGGCTATGATAGGATTTACGTGTGGAGAGAGCAGGCTCCGGGGAGTGTGATAGGATACCACGTCTGTGTCAGCGTAAATGTGCGAGATTGGGAAATCCTGGTAGCGAGTTCCATGGGCTAGATGCACACCTCGTGCTCACCGATAGTTAACGTCGCCAGGTGGCTACATATGGGAAAGCTATAAAGCCTATGATGGAAATACAGTCTGATTAGGAAAGAGGTAGTAATTGAAGCTGTATAGATAGGATAGGGCTACGGCCCAGGGACTCAATGAATTGAGAAGTGATCTTTGAGCATGCTGAGTTATATGATAGGAACAATTCTCCTTAAAGCTATTTCAAGCTGCCTGTCGGTTATATAAGTAAATTGTTTGATCCCGATGGATTACAAGAAAAGTCAGTGAATTTTAATTTTATAGAATTTCAATTTCATTTTTACGTATTTGTCAGTCATGCTTTATTTAGCGCGATTTGTCCACTTTCATGATCAATTAAAATTCATTTTCTCAGTAAACTTGATTTTTGATCGAATGATCATTTCTCGTTTAAATTAATAATTTAAAATCCGTTAAAAGAGCTGGAATCAAATTTCTTATTTATAAACACAGAACATATTCGATGATTGCTTAATTCGTGATACAATTTGTATTGGCTTGGGATGGGATTGTAACAATACGCCCCAAAAGAGATATGTATGAATACCATTGAATGGCGAGGCTTACACTCAGTCACGTGTACTGAAGATGAGTATATCATTTGATTGAATACGTAATCTCGTTGAAAATAATGATTTGGGGGAAGAAGTGATATTGCCGAAGCAGGATCACCTGAATCTACTATAACTAAATAAATTAATGAATGGCAAGAAAAAACTATCCCTTAAATATATTTAATTATATTCCTTCGATATTTTCAATTCATTTGCAGATTTCGGCGTCTAGCAATGCTGGTCTTCTCAAAGTCGTATTCTTTCTACAAAAATTCATTTAAATGCAAATTAATATATAAGTCGTCCCTGAAAATCATTCAATCGGCATCTCCTCTTCAATTGATCATTTGCTATCAGATTTATTCTCTATATCAAGCTTTATAGATTCCAAGAAGTATTAATCAGCTATTTAAATCAAACAAAAATATTAATTTAAGGTTATGCTGGTTTCGGGTTTTTCGCTTGACTCTGATTTGATTTAAGATAGATATTTGGCAGTTTCTCCTGCTGACTCAAAAGCATCTTCAATCCTATTATCCCTTAGATTTCTCCAGTGATTCAAAGGCATACTCGAAAGTGTCTTCTTAAATACTTTAGATCGAATGTATGCCTCTGTGTTCTTCGCCAGACCAATTTATTCAACGTGTTTCTTGTTATATCCAGTTGCGATTCCCTCCCAATTCGTTAAAAAAGTAATAATTTTTGTTTTGCATTTCAATGAGCTGTTTAACATTTTATTCTGTTTAAGATTATGTAATTTATTTAGGGTTGGTTCCATAATGCTTATGTTTTTAGTTCTTTGATTTCTGCCAGCTCGTAAGTTAGTTGTCTCGTATACTGACTCAACGGCTTCTTCAATACATTTCTCTCTAGTATTATCAATTAAATATGGTTCTACAATATACATAAAGTTGGATGCATATTATTAATTAAATGCCCTGTTCAT
Organism: Gymnusa sp. GC000175; assembly: GCA_030264735.1. Lineage (NCBI taxonomy): Eukaryota > Metazoa > Arthropoda > Insecta > Coleoptera > Staphylinidae > Gymnusa > Gymnusa sp. GC000175. The sequence continues at coordinate 2,280 of JARJDX010076889.1, forward strand.
CAAACCATTCATTAAATTATTAATCCTTTTAAAATCTGTAAAACCCAATTTAAATTTTTAAAAATTTTTCACATCAAAAAAGTCACTGCTTAATTGCCTTAATCCACTCAATTAATAAATGAAACGAATGACATTTTGGGCTTAAATTAAGATTGAAATGGAATGACCGATCTAAAAATTTCAGATATTAGCCTGCTAAGCGATATGAAGCTAGATTATTTTTTATGAAGATCATTGGTTGAAATCAGGAGAATTTTTTAAAAGCTCAAGATGAGATGTACTGAATATATTTATGATGATAGTCAAAGAAGCAAAAAACTTATGATATAGAGTATCTTAAATATCTATTTTATTCTCCTCTGTTATATCCATATCAAAACTTATGCCACATATATATATATTTCATTACAGCTGTCAATAGAATATATCTTCTTCTTAATGCAGCAATAAACAATCTCTTTAAAATAAGAAAATCTGAGGCATCTGAACCCCGATAAATTTAGTCTACTATCCAATTGTGAACCTTAAAAGAGTCACAATTTGATGTGAATATCCCGATCTATTAAAATTGGACGAGTCTGAAATGAATATCTTAAATATTAGATTCATTTTAACAATTCGACAATGAGAAATAATGCTAAGAACTGCCTAAAAACAATTTAGATGATAAAATATGAATTTATTAAAATTGCATTCATTTTCTGAACTAACTAAAAAACATTGAGATTATAATATTATCGTTAACAATATATATATAAATAATTGATGCTTGACTAATAATATCGAAATTAATACACCTTTCAGATTATAAAATTATCGTTAACAATATATATAAAATAATTGATGCTTGACTAATAATATCGAAATTAATACACCTTTCAGATTATAAAATTACCTTTGACAATTAATATAAAATAATTCATACTTGAGTATTTTGCTTTATGTTAGAAATATTCTTGAATCTAAAAGAATGTATTAAACTTTTCTTTATTGAAGATCGACTCTCTGATAGAAATATTCTGGCTTCTTTAATATACGCTTGATATTTTCTCAATAATAAATGGGTTTATTCATAATGAATATGGAAATTAAAGGAAATCAGCAATTAGCCCTTAAATTAAAAATTATCATTTTAGTATTGAATACCAAATTAACTTCCTCTTGCATTTATCTAGTTTAAACGATTTTATTTTCTAGTCTAACATTTTGTTTAATACCTTTTTGTCAATCCAACTATAAATAATGAATATAGGATAGTTGGTAGATGATAAAATACTCAAGTTTTTTGAGTTTTTACTATCCATTTAATTATATTTTGATTCGATGCTAATCAATCTTATATATTACTTCAAATCATGATAAAATACTCTTGTATTTAGATTTTACTATAATTTAATTAATAGAAGGTTAAATATCCTCATGTTTAGGTTAATCTATTCGTCTATTCTTTTGAAGTTGAACTATTCGTTTATTCTATCACATCTTATTTTTCACGAGTCTCATTTATATGGATCAATATGATGATTGCTCCTATAAATAAATTAGATTTTAAAGTTGACAGATCCGAGACAATCTGTCACTCACATCACAAGCTGCTCATTGGAACTTCAGTGTTTCCAATGCCTGAGACCCCTTTCATTTGACAGCCCCGTGGATATTTCAATTTGTTTTTCTAATACTTGTTTTCAAAAATATTGTGTTACCCCCTATGGAAATTCCCTCTGATCAACGAAGAGCCATGGTAATCAAGCTGATCGAGGCCCTCAGAGAGTCGCCGTCGTTCTGCAACATGCCTCTAAACCAGATACGCGATGCAGTCCTCAGCTCGGAACTGCAGACGTTTCAGCAGTCGAAGTCGGCCGATGAGTACATGTTTTACATGAATGAGAAGCTGAAAAAGGTAAAGCAGACGATGGGCAGCAAGTTCGATCCTCGCAGCGACCAGAATTCTTATCCTGATGCGCAGGGAGATAGAAGCGCGCATTATGAGCAGCACATGCGTCCACAGCCAATGCAGCACCAGCACATGTACGGGTATGGAAATGGAGCTGCGAACAACCAGTCATACACACAGGTAGGCGCTCAGGGCAGCATGTACCATCCGCCTATCATGCCGAATGTTGTTCCACCCTCCCCCACCAATCCCTTGTATTCTGTGAACCAGCCAGGATTCGCCTCCCACATCAACAGGAGACCTGAGTTTGATAAGCAGATGAGAAATGAATATATTCAACCCCCGAGCCCAATAGTAAACAACTCCCCGAATATAATGCAAGGCAGCACGATCAGCCCGAGAATGCGGCAGGAGTACCCTTCACAGCCATCCCCGATATTCATGAGACAGCAGCCGGGCGGATTCGCAACAGGAAACAGGCAGATGCAAGGGAACGCGTTCTACTCTGGGTTTGACATCAATGACCCGCAAAGAGCCTATCAGAACAAGTCGTTCGTAGGAAACGTAAATGCGCGTGCATTTGCAGAAGAGTTCTCTAAGAGCCAGAAGTTTAAGAGCCAAGGCACAATTCAAAATGACATGAGTTTCAATGACGAGATGAAAAGACAGGCCGATGACAGCAAAAGGAGAGATGCCTATATGAACTTCATCATGGACACCAAGGAGCCCAAGGGCACAGAAGGCGCTATGGGTGAGAAGAAGAGAAGAGAAGAAATTCCTATAAGCATCTCAGAAGATTTCTTCAAAAAGGATCTGTTTGCGACTGATGATTCTGGAAATGGTGCCTTAAACAAGAGCTTTGGAAGAAGCAGTGGATTCTCAGAGATAAATGGTTCTTTTGTGGCTAAAAACAATACAATTTATGAGAAGGCTACTACCTACGATAAAAGTGCTAATTATGACAAAGGTGCTAATCCTTATGATAAAAATACTAATTATGATAAGGGCACAAATTACGATAAGGGTGCTAACAATCCTTATGATAAAATTAGCAATCCCTATGATAAAAATAATAGTATTTACGATAAAGGGACCAGCAATCCCTATGATAAGAATAATGCTTTTGATAAGAATAATGCTTATGATAAGAATAGCACTTATGATAAGAATAATGCTTATGATAAGAATAGCACTTATGATAAGAGCATTAATTACGATAAGAATAATACCTATGATAAGAGTATCAATTACGATAAGAATATTAATTATGATAATGAACACCTTTTGAATTTTGATAAAAATGGCCTCTTTAATAAAAGTAATGGTTTTGATAATGGAAGCAATTTGGATAAAAACTCCCACTTCGATCAGAAAAATGACTTCCATTTCGATTCAAACGAAAAGAAAAGCTCCTTCGAAGACATAAAAAACAAATCATCGCCCAAGTTTGACCAGAGATCCTTTGCAGCTAAAGACCAAGACAATAAGAACGAGGATGCTTCAAGAGAAGAATCTGGCTATTCTAAGAAAGACAAAAGCGCAGAATCTCCTGTTGATACGGGAGAAGATGACCACTTTCACAATTTCATCAACTCGGAAGCCAGGATCGAGTTCGAGGCCCCAAAGGAGGATCTTGACTTTTCCTCGAGATTGCCTGCTAAGCTTTCCCACTTCCTGAATGAGAACAGCCTGACTATCAAGAACATTCTCAACGTAAAAGAGTGGAGATCAAAGATAAGCGATGCCAAGCGCCTGCTCAATGAGAACCGCAAGATGGACATACAAACTGTCAACTTCAAGAAGCTGATCGCCTTCCAGATTGAGTTTCTGGACTATCCCTTCATAGATGCTTCGTACCTTGAGAACATAATAAAGACGTACAGTCCGGAGTTTGACTATTCAGTTTATTTCGAGCGGGCCATCAACCATTTCCAGGAGAAAAAGACGAAGAACCAGAACTATTCTCTCGAAATAAGCTCTGAAGAGTGTGAGACAGCCGATAAATAAATCTTGATGTAATTTTATCTATATTTATATTATCTTAAGTAAAGTGGGACTATATATAATTTATATCATCTAAATTTAATAAGCTACTAATTTGTTGGCTCTAAATTATAAATGTAAAGTGATAAATTATACCATATGTGATGGACTGGGAGGGTTTGGTTACGAAATACCACAAGAACCACAGAAATGAGATCGGGATTCACCCCAAAACTGAAGCATACATTCAATCACTAGTTCTGAAGATGGGCATATCATTCAGCCGAAGAAGAGGTATCAAAGAGGAAGATGGTCACAATGAAGCTTGTGAGTAAGATTACAGATGCATAGACAGAGGTGAAACCTGTTGTTATTCTTGAGCGATAGTTAACTGTCTTGTTAAACCCTAAATAATTAATTTAGGCAAGCTGCTGAATTAAATTTCTTAAGTAAAAGTGGGACTATAATTTCTTAATGATATCAAAGCAGTTGAAAATTATCTGTTCATTAATATCTAAATAAAGAGTGAGACTATAAATCCGACTGAAAATATTTATTTAAGGTTTATATTGTTTTGGTTTTCTTCTCTTGGCTCAGATTTGATTTTGAACCTGCAAGCCGGCTGTCTCACCTACTGGCTCAATTACTTCTTCAATCCATTCTTTTCTTGCATTTTTTTGTAGTTGAAAATGTTAGCTGATTCGTCTGCTGGCTCAATTACTTCTTCAATCCATTCTTCTGCATAAAGCTGAAAATAAATTATTAAGATTAAATTTGATATTATTTAATTTAAATGGAGACTATAAATCTAAATTTAATTCTAGCTAGATTCAAAATATATATGCAGCTAAATAAAATTGATTCGATAAGTCTATTAAGTAGCACATCAGATATAACAATAGCTTGGTGTATTGCTTAGAAATTTTCTTTTTATAGAATCCGATACTCTTAGATGTTTCATATTCAATCAATTCACCGTTTCCGATATCTCTCCTTTAAGGCTATCTACTTGAAGAGATTCTGTCTTCGATCGAATGATATGCTCTATATCTTATAAATTAATTCATGGTTTAATACCCATGTTCACAACATTCGTGTCAAACATTGACTTTAAAATTACCAAAGGAACCCTCTTTGAACTTTTCATTCAAGCAACTCCAATAAAGAATATCGATTATAAGACAAAATATGCTTTTATTGATTACCACTCGGAAGAGGACCAGAAATTATCATTGGAGATCCTTAATAACTTGATGCTGTACGAAAGAAGAATAAATATGGAAATTGTTGGGAGACAGAGCGTCGTAAGGATCAAGTGTAACGATTGGTGCGATGAGGAGTATCTCCACGATGTTTTCAGCGGTTTTGGCTCCTGCAAAATATTTAAGGAAAATGGCTATTATCTTTGTTCTTATAGAAAATCTGAAAGCTCAGAGACCGCAGTAAAATGTATGAATAAAAAAAATGTGTTGGGCAATATTTTCACAGTGGAACCAGTTGAAAGTATGATAAATGGCGAATGATGGGATCATAAACAATGGCTGGTTAATGAAAAATCTCTTTTCTATTTCCTGGCTTAAATATTCATATAATATCAAAGCTCATATTATTTCTGCCTTTTAGAATTTCAAATTAAATTAATTTTAAAAATTTATTGATTCGCACGCCGTTCCTTTATTTCTTGAATGAAGCTTAATAATTGAATAATATCAAGGCTCTAGATATTTCCACAATTTACTATTATTTTCTATTCAAAGATGGCCGATTGATTGCACTTATTGATTTTCTTTATATCTTCTCTATACTAATTTAAATAGCAAAGGGCTATGTGCACTAGGCATAGAGAAATTTTCTCAACTCTTTAATTTTCGCTAAAATTCTAATATGCGCCTAATAAGCTTGTTGACAAAATCAATCAAATCAATTATTATGGCAGGTGTGGGATTACTGCAGCTTTGTTGATTGAATATTTAGAGGTTTATTTCCTTAAGGTATACAATAGGTTTAATCATGGGTTCTAATTAGGCAGAATTTATTTCACACTCACTTCTATCTCAGATATCTATTCATTGCCTCAACTGCAGCCTCACCAAAATATTTTGTTCTTTTACTCTATATCCAGAATATATGATTTATTTAAGGATTTACATTCGCTTTTATTGCTAGCATTTCTTTTGTAATCGAACAAGTTAGCAGTCTACCCTACTGGCTCAATAGCGTCTTAAATCCTTTCTTATCCAACGCCTCGTCGGTAATCGAAAGATATACTCTCGAGTGTCTTCTTCAATACCATGCATTGGATATATGCTCAAATATTCTTTGTTCGTCCCAGTTCTTTCACATGCTTTTTGCGATACTTCGTTACTATGCTGTCTCATGATTTATTCAAAAGATATCGCATTTTATTTAAAACGTGAGTTTGATGTATGATTCAATTTTAATGGTAATTGCATTCTCCTTGCGCTGTGATTGCAATATTAGCGTTGTCAAATAGTATGAAATACTTAAAGGATAAAAAGGGCTTAATTTCCTGATAGAATCATCTCAAAAATGTCACAAGTTATTTAACTTGTGAAACTTTCATATCAATATGATTACTTATTTAGATATGAAGGTATAATAGATACATTAGGTATACATTGAACCTTATATTATATTATGATTGCTCAGCCAGACATTAAGAATGAATTAAAGAAGATATCGAGACAGCCAACTTGCAGGCTTAAAATCAAGCCAGAGCATAGAGAACAGAAGATACGAAAACCAAAATAATATAGACCTTGCAATATTTCTACCAGCTATGAAGAATTATTTGACATATTAATAATTATTCGCTTCTCGCCAAAATGATAAATACCCAACTTCTTAAGACTAAAATCAGACAATTGGCAGTGGAATGGGGTAGTATCAGCACACTGCAAAAGATATATGAAAGAATTAGGAGCATAATTGAATGTTGAAGCGTAAATTCAATCTTGAGTACTGAATAAGAGCAAATCATTCAATCGAGACGTAATCTCGTTGAACAGAATGATATTTAGGAAAGTGAGAAAAGGTTGAGCGTTGCAGAAGCTGGATCGCTTGAATCTAATCTAACTAAAGAAATGGATGAATAATAACCAAAAATTAAACCTTAAAAATATATTCATTTGCACTGCTCCTTGAATTTGTAAAAGTATTAAATTTGTCGATTCGAAATAAACTTGATTTAAACAACTCAAAAACTTCTTTCATTTCAAACCAACAGTTTAAAAAATTGAAATTCTGAATTAAAATTAATTCTTCAACGAGTAAAATATAGAATTTGAAGGCCAATATTATGCAAATGTAAGTATATCAAAATAGGGATACAAACAAATGACATGTTTTAGAAGCAGGAATATCATAATCTTTACCTATGAATGGGTCAATCCTTTTTAATGATACTTAATAAAGATTAAAATTGAGCCTCAAAGCAAGGGCTTAGCGTTAAGACTAAGACCAATATAAAGTGTTGAAGACTAAAGTATCATTATATGAGGAAGTAATATTGTTGAAAGTAATGTCTTTGTAAAACAGCCTTGAGGGCAATGAAGTTTCTATTGTAATAAATATTGTACCCATAGAGCAAGAGATAATGGGGTTGAAGAGCTATTATGCCGGTAGGCGAGATAGCCAACTTAAAGGCTTGAAATTAAATCAGAGCCGAGAGAAGAAAACCGAAACCAGCATATCTCCTAAATAAAATTTTTTTGGATAGCCATGCGCTAAAGTGCTAATTAATTTAATAAATATGTCTCCAATATAAAAGCACTTCAAATTTTAGCATCCTTCAATGATTATAGAAATATATATCTTCAATCGCTACAGAATTATAAATATATCCTTTCGACAAATTCTAAATAATTACCCTAAAATGACCATACCACTTTCATATTTAAATTCAAATGTAATAGATCCTTGTAAACAAATTGTAAAATAAACCCCGAATATAGGACCACTTTCTAATGTCAATACAAGTTAAAGGGATCCTTGTTAACAAATTGCCATATAAACCCCGAATATAGGACCACTTTCTTATGTTAATACAAGTTAAAGGGATCCTTGTTGGCAAATTGTAAAATAAACCCCGAATACAGGACCACTTTCTAATGTTAATCCAAGTTAAAGGGATCCTTGTTGGCAAATTGTAAAATAAACCCCGAATACAGGACCACTTTCTTATGTTAATCCAAGTTAAAGGGATCCTTTTGACTAAGTCCAATTTTGAACAAGCAAATTCTTGTGTTGAAAATTGAAACTAGATTAATTTAAAATATTTTTTAATCGGAATTTAAGATTTAATTTTTAACGGGCAAGGTATTAAATTTTTCTCATTCCAGTTTCTAAAGATAGATCAAAATTGTTTATAATTATTCATTCACCCGAAGAATTTATCTATTCCTCCATCCCCCTTGAGAAGACTCATTTTCTCTATTCTCTTTGTTATTTCATTCTCAAATTCAGTTTGAGATATTTTAAGATTGTAAAATTCAAGCTTGGATATAAAATTTACAGCTGCTTCTGCACTCACCAAATAATATTCCTCCTCCCCGCCCCAGTCGTGGTACTTCAAACAATCGCAGCAGATTTCTATTGCGAATCCGTGAGCACAGCCAATGGAGCATGCCTTGTGGAACTTTCTCTTGAATATTCTCATAAATCGTATGTGAAGCTGAATATTCTTTATCTTGGCCTTTAAAAGGCTATAAACAAGACACGGAAAGAAAACATCTGTCCCACTCTCCCTCCCGATTACTTTGTAGATCTTTTCTATCCCTAGCATGAGATAGGATATCTTTACACTTGGGAGCTCTGTGCTTTCGATATTTTTGAACTCTTTAAACACAGAGTCTGGTATCTTTATAGTTATATCAAGATGCCTGGGCTGGATCCAGGAGTACAAAATTATTTTTTCATTGATAAATTCGCTCGATGCATCGCTGTTCAAAGAATATTTCTCAAACAGGTCAAGCATCACGAGCTTCTCGACAAACAGCATTCCAGCCTCACACGGGATGCTATATTTCAACTGAATGTACGAGTAAAATGTCTCCAAGGTCTTGGATTCTCTCTGGATATTTTCGATGTTGTTTACAAAATCCTGGATGGACTTGTAGAGGGTGGTTTCCTTGATGTTCTCAAGTGCTTTTGTGCATTTGTTTGAGCATTCCAACTTCATCTGTTTGTTTTCGGGACAAACAAATTTCCCTTTAAATTTCCGAAATTGATCGTTAGAATTATATTTAAACATTGAATCCTAAGGCAAAAAGTTAATTATAGTTTTAATAAAAAGGGTATTAAAGCACCTACTATATTTACTACTTTAAATAGGCTAAGCGTGTTTGTTCTAATGGGTTTCTATCGTTATAATCTATTATAAATAAATAAAAGCTGACTAGTCAAATAAAATGCTATCTTAAGTGCTCACCTACAATTTTATTGAATTTATGGCATGAAGCAAATGCTATTTTTACGGCTAATTATGATTGGAAAAAAGCATATTAAAACGATTGAGAGGCAACTGTACCCAAGAAACAGTTGCGAATGAATTTATTGAGACAAGAGTTGATATTATAACTAACACTGGTATAAAGGTGCACAATTCAGACCCGCCATATATGTGCATGATATGAAGAGACGTGAGAAAATTTTAATTGAAGTAGGAATATAAATTCTGGATCGACTCCAAAATTTAGAATCTGCAAAGCAAGAAAATATGATCTTCTAGCCAATGAACTGGCACAAATACATAAGTGTAAGTCGAAGATTATTCCGTATGTGATGACTCAAGACGGTGTGGGAACAACGTATCACAAAAACATATTAAAGAGCTTAGCGTGATCAGAAACATCGAATCATATATCCAATCAAAGAATTGAAGAAAACACTCGAGAGTGAATCTTTCGACAACCAACGAGGCGCTAGAGAAGAAAGGATTGAAGAGGCTATTGAGCCAGCTGGCGAGACAGCTGGAGCAAAAGAAATAAATGGCAATCCGCAATCAACCCTCATATAAATTATTAGTTTAATTAAAATAGGGTATTAAAGAAAATGATATCTCCGGTGCCCAATTGAAATGAACATATTTGAATTCAGAAATTCAATCTTCTGACCCAAATATGTATTAAAGTGAACTTATTTAAATTCAGAAATTACAATCTTCTAACCAAATACTTATTAAAGTGAACATATTTAATTAAAGAATCCAAGAGTTGCTGCTAAATATGAAGATGAACATATTTGCTAAAGAAATTATTATAGCAAAATTCCTAATATTAACCTTAAAATTCGCCCAACTCGAAGAATGGATCGAAGAGGCCACTTAGAAAACTGATGAGAGAATTGAGCTCAAACTGGATTTTTAAAAATAGCCAATCTACAATTCACTTTTAACTAAATATATTCTTCTTTAATTCATCTTTCATGTCCAAAATCAATCATTTAAGTCAAAACTTATAATTTCGACAGTTTAACAATTCTTAATTAATTCAGCTTAAAATGACTACAGCCAAATTTAAGAATAAATTACTTCTAATCTTCAAACGCATTGAAGAAGCCATTGATCGGGTGAGCGAGACAGCTAATATTCAGCTTAAAATGACTACAGCCAAATTTAAGAATAAATTACTTCTAATCTTCAAACGCATTGAAGAAGCCATTGATCGGATGAGCGAGACAGCTATCTTATAAGTCAGATCAGAGCCAAGAGAAAAAGCTTTAACTAAATTACTTCTAGTATCAAAATACTTGATTCTTACAAATCTTATTCAATTGAATAGTAACTCAAACATCTTAGCGCTTTTATATATTTCTGAATTCTTTTATAAAAATTTTCAATTGAACTTCGGCTTATATTTTGCGTCCAATAATACAAAATTTAGATCTTTAAAATTTTTTCAAAAATTTTTCACTTTATTCATACCCTAATGGCTAGACAAGAAGAAGGCAAGCCTCGTTTTAATAGAGAAGTAGAATGGATCCCAAAGACAAATCTCGGAAAGCTTGTTAAATGTGGAAAGATCAACTCGATGGAGCAGATTTTCAGAAGCTCCCTGCGCATTCAGGAGCCAGAGATCGTTGAGCACCTCCTTGGAAAGAACAATCTCGTAGAAGAGTTGCTCTCAGTCAAGTCTGTTCAAAGAGTCTCCAAGGCCGGTCAAAAGACCTCAATGAAGGTTGTTGCTTGCGTTGGAAACCGCGATGGATATATTGGCCTCGGAACCCACTCAGCAAGGGAATTGAGCACCGCTGTTAGATCTGCCGTTGCAAAGGCCAAGATGAACATGATGCCAGTCAGGATGGGTCAGTGGGAAGGTGATAGTGGTGCCAAGCACACCATCGCAGTCAAGGCCTCAGGAAAGAGCGGCTCAGTCACAGTGAAACTTATTCCAGCGCCAGTCGGAACCGGAATTGAGTACTCAAAGATCCACAGAAAAATCTTCGAGCTTGCAGGTATCAAAGACATTCTTGTCAACTCTTACGGAACTACAAAGACCACCGAGAATCTTGCCAAAGCAACTGTCGCAGCACTTGAGAAGTCCAGCAACATGTTCACACCCGATCAGTGGAATGACGGAGAGAAGATCCTTAACCCACTTGTTGAGCATGCAGACATCATCATGCAACTTAATGAGCAGAAACTCAATTAAATTATTAGTTTTTTAATATTTCCGGTCATTTTAGATTTTGAAATGTTTTTTGTAGTACATTTAATATAGGATTTACAGAAGATACAGTATTATTGAAGAAGCTATTGAGCCACAATGCGAGACTTCTAACTTGCAGGCTTAAATCGGAATCAAGAGAAGAAAGCTGAATAATGTAAGCCTCAAATATATATGTCGTAGCTACTAATCTTTAGCTACAAAATACTTCTTAAAAAAAATATTGATTTAATTATTAGTTTTTGAGGTTCGACCCGACTACTCGTGATCTACATCCTGCAGACTTAATTAAATCCTAGGTTCCAACCTTTCATACCCGTAAGAGCTTTGATTACTGGAAACAAAATACTTCTTATTTTATAACCCATGCAACTGCAAGATTATTCAATAAATACGATTAGCAACAAATATATTTTCATTACTGAGAAAGATGATTTATTGGCAAATGAACTCGGACCATTATACAATTGTAAAACTAAGATAATACCCTTCGAAATGGCATGGGATGCTATGGTGACTGTTTGCCACAAAAGACATATTAGAGAATTACCATGTTGAAGCAGACATTCAGTCAGGATATTAAAGAGCATATCATTCGATCCGACACAAGGTATTGGAATCAGTGAAGAGATCGGCTATGAAGCAGCAAAGAACCTCTCAGGAAAAGTCAAAAGTATCAATTGCAAGTTCTGCAGTATTCTATTAAAAACTCATTTAACTTATGAAAGATGTATTCTGTGGTTGAATAATATTCTCTGAGAGTTTAATTCAATGTTGTCTTTAAGCTTCTACCCCATTTCAAAGCCATTTCTCTACAAGTTGAAACCGTGGTTGAAAATATGTGTTAATAATAAATTAAGCGTTCAAGATTAAATGCTAATTTAAACCCTCGAGAAGATTACTAAATATTTTCATTACTCTAAACAGATTCTATACATTTCAATATTGCAATAATCAGAGCACATTGTTTAACTATTTGCAAATGAATCCATTGCTGATTGAATATTTTCCCCAACTTCTTCTTGCTGCCTATTGAATACTGAAATATTTTCAATTATTATTGATTCATAATCATACCTTTTAATTAAGCATCTTTATTTAATATTTTCGACTCATTCGTACCATGTATGCAGCATCTTGAAATTTACTATTATTGAATAGGTGAATACTTCATATATAAAGTATTTTCAATTTACATATATTTTCCTTTTTACTCTTGAAATTTACTATTATTGCCTGGCTGAATACTTCAAGTATAACAGACAATTGAATTTTTCCATCTTTGATTCATTTTTACTCCCTGATGAATCCTCCATACAAAAACACATTTAAGATTAATACAACAAATTAAACACATTTGAATAGTTTGTGCCTTTAATTCAATATTATTGTTCATTGAATATCTCAAGATTAAAGATATTTACTTTTTCTTCTTCAGCTTACTATTGAATTCCTCAAGTTGAAACTCAATTGGCCTTTATCACATTTAATTTATAATTTATACCTCGTTTTATGTCTTACATACAAAACAGCTTTAGTTTAATTCTATTTTAATTCGGTATTTCGCCTTGATTCTCCTCTCAATATCTATAAATTGTAAATCTGAATAATCGATTTTAAAATTAGCCCACCGATTATTTTGTTTATAAAAAATTTACCCTTTATGACTGAAAGTAGTGAGTCTGATATTATTCAGCGCTCCAAACACTCCAAGAGAAGATACAAGTCGGCCGTGGATAACCTGTTCGACTCATCTGAGTCATACAACTCCGAATCAGAGATGAGCTCTGAGCAGGAGTATGATCCGTTATTTCTTGAGATATTTGGTACTGGAAAGGAATATTCATATATTTACAATTCTCCTGTGGATATGAATAGAGGAAAGGCACCGACCCAGGAAGCTTGTGTCAATCCGAACGAGTGCTACAACTACATTAAAAGTGTTGGGTTTCCCCACATCACCAAGAGCTTGGAGATTAAGGTTGTTGAGATGATCACAGACGGGTACTCACCTGAATATATTGGATTCCATTGTAACAAGAGCAATATTAGGGATCTTTATTTGATCAAAGACCTTGTAGAAGAATTTAGAGAGTTTTCAGTACTTTCCAGCAATAATAAAAGCTATGATTGCTTAAGAGCCTATAAATTCTATTCTGGAGATGAATCGATCATAGAAACCCAGGGACTGCTGAATATAAAGGATTTTGTAGGAAACCTCATCGCAAAGGAGAGATTGAAGGAGCCAATCAGCTCTGTAGATTGTGAAGAATCAGCGCAGGATTTAGACAATCTGCAACTTAAACAAATGGTTTCTAAAAAATACCAGGCCGTTATTAATCAAATTGCAAATAACCCAGTTTTTAAAGACAGGGTTTTCAGGTTCTATGAAAACAGAATCTTAGATCCGGCAATCCAGAGTGATTATTCAGCTGGTTCGCTCAGCAGGCTTTATACAACAGATCATGACAGCTTTGATAACTATTTGAGAAAGCAGATTATTTTAGAAGCATTTTCCAGGGTAAATGTAAATGAGCCAGAGCTGATATCAATTTATGGGAATAAAGGCATTGGGCCAAATGGGCTTCAGAAAGTAACTGATTTAATAGTCTCTTTAAGAGGAGGTGGTAAAACAGTTGCAGGGCTATTTTTAGATAATGGCTCATGCAAGACTGTAATTGTCGATGAACACGGAGAAATGATTAAAAAGGGATTTTTCCGAGACAATGAATTGCAGTTTATCAGAGAATTTCTTGAGGGGGTCGATACAGTTGCCGTTACTTCAAATACTCCAAACATCAAATATTTCATCCAGAACATGAAGCTAAACATGTTCTATGTGCCCAGGTGGCTCGCTCTCTTCAACGACTCCAAAGACTTCTCTGTTCCCCTCTGCATTGCCTCTGCAGTACAGAATCCTGAAATATACTTTTCTAGACTTTTTTACAATTCTAAAAATAATATAAGAGACAGTTTCGACTTTAAAAACTGCTCAGGTATAATTTCAGAGCTGAATGTTTTTAAGCTCCTGGAGAGCGAGGGTGCGAGACAAACCTTGAAAAGGGCTGTCAGCATCTCGGCTGGTTACAGGAAAGTTGAGTGGAGAAGCACTTTGGCCCATAAATACGGGTTTACCCTTCTTTTTCTCCTTAATATAAATTTAACTGACAAATATTTCGACTATGAAAAAATCGATCGATTGGAGAATCTAAGAAGCGCGTTTGAGAATGCGGATTTCTGCAATATCTGCACATTTTTCTGTTTATCCGACTCTAAAAACATCCTGGATAGCACGCTTTTGCACCCTAGGAACTACTCTCTTGCCCTGACTCTGTGCAAGGGTGCCTACCACAGGCTGTGCTCTGAAGGCGCAGTATCTGGGCTCCAGGATGCTAAAAATGACAATCAAATTGTAGAAGTGGTGCTTAACAACCTCAATTCCCTGAGCAAGATCGATATCCCAGATGAAGAGGAAAATGACCCTGAGTTTGTTAGCCCCGCGTATATAAGGCAGATATTAATGAAAAACAAAGATGTTACTTTTGCAGGAGCAAATGACAAACAAATTTTTGAAGATGTTGTTCCTCAGCTTACAAAAGAGGTTTACTCGGCTGTAATCAAAAAGGTCGGG
Organism: Gymnusa sp. GC000175; assembly: GCA_030264735.1. Classification (NCBI taxonomy): domain Eukaryota; kingdom Metazoa; phylum Arthropoda; class Insecta; order Coleoptera; family Staphylinidae; genus Gymnusa; species Gymnusa sp. GC000175. The sequence goes on from JARJDX010076889.1 coordinate 17,473, forward strand.
AACGACTTCTACCTGGCTGATGCCGAGGGTGCTACTGTGTATATAAAGAAGATGGGAGAATACGCTTTAAACCAGGTTGTAGAAATTAGGATAATCTCGGAGAATATTTCTATGCTCAGCTACACTGGAGAGATTATATTATCAAAGGCGGTTGGGCATGAAAGATTTAAAAAGCATATGCTCTTCAAGGCACTGGACCAGAAATCTCTCCAGGAGCTTCTCATCAGAGAAAACAGAACAGTCTTGATTCGCCCTTCTTCTCAAGAAGGGTTTTGCACAGTTGTTTGTAGAATTGAAAATGACCTGTATTTCAATCTAAGACTGAAGGAAAATCATTCTGGCAAATACGAATATAACTCTGTGGCCTATGATTCTTTAGACTCTTTCATTCACAATTATATTAAGGCGATGTATCAAACCATCTACAAATTGAAAAACTTCAAGTATTATTTCTCGAGTGAATCCGATGCAATAGAGTATTTGAAGTCTCCTGGAGAGTATCTTAAATATGCTGTTTATCTTTCAAAGGCCAAGATTGGATTTGCTGAGGTTCTTTGTGGAAATAGAAAGATTCTTTTGAGAATAGAAAGTGATGGCTTAGTTTTCAAATACAAAAGTTTTCAGGACATAGAAGAGTTTGTTCGCTTTATAAAACTTAATTTTAATAATTTATAAATAAACTGACTTTTAATATTTTGTAAGAACTTTTAGCTTTATAAACTTAATTTTAATAATTTATAAATAAACTGACTTTTAATATTTTGTAAGAACTTTTAGCTTTATAAACTTAACTGTAATAATTTATAAATAAACTGACTATTAATATTTTGTAAGAACTTTTAGCTTTATAAACTTAATTTTAATAACTTACTGTTAAAGTGGCCAGACGAAATCTTGTTGAAGGAGAGGATAAGGAAGGTTGTGTATGGCAGAACAAGCAGTATCTAAAATGACTCAGGAAACAACAAAATGAAAAATATATGTAAAAGCATAAATATATAATTTTATCTGTTAAACTGGCTACTAATATCTATTTAGTAAGCGTTTGAGGAGCAAGCGTCTAATTAAAACATATAATTTAGATATATTAAGAGTTTTTAGATTTAGAATCTTAATTGCATCAAAAAACCGATTAATTAATAGTTTGCGAAGTTCGGTCAGAGAACCCGTCGCCTACATCCTGCTGATCAAATTAAACTATGGATCCACCCTGATCGTACTCTTATGAGCTTTGATTATTTGAGGCATAATCAGTTTAATCAAAGATTATCTTAGCCTTAATGGTTGGCTATAAAACCAAACATTTTAGGTGCCCATCAAGAGAGGTGCTCAATACATTCAAGCACCTTCTTGGGGTTTTCCAGCACATCGAAGTTGGCCACTCCTCTCCAAGGCGTTTCTTCAGTACATTGGGCCTATTGGTACCATTTTTTGGCAGATACATACCAATCTTAAACTTGGGATGACTCTTTCACATATATCATTGAATGCTTCACAATCTATTATTAGATGTTCAGCGTTTTAAAAATCATCTCTTGAATATCATGAACATTTGATATTAAGAATACTAGGCACCTTACCTATTATCACAAATTGATTAACAAAAGAAATTGTACCTGTCTGGATTTCAGTCAATGCATTGGCACCAATACAATTGGTTGATTAGTATATTTCACCTTTTCTAATTATATTTCCACTCTTAATATTGTATCTGCTTGCTCAGTTGCTTATCACAGATTTATCTCTTTGATGTAACTTATTAGATCTTGTTCCAAAAATTTCATCTTTAATTTCTCTGAAAAGTTTATCCAAATCTATATTAAATAGTTTAAGCTATCTTTTGACTTTTTTAATCCTGGTAGACTGCCTAGATTTGAGTGTTGATTGTGAAGTATTAAAATCACATATCAAACCATTTGATGCAGCCCATTTTTTTAAACCATGAGCTCTACTTTCAGCAGTTGAAACATACAATGGCTTTATGTCAAGTTCTTCAAAAGCCCTTCTCCTACAAAAGTTTGACTTTTTGATAATTCATTTATACTATTATCCCAAACACGTTTAAAGGTATTCACTCCTTACTCATTATTTCTTAATATTCCTGATCCGCATTGTAAAGTGGGTATTATAACACTTTTTATTAGAGCTGCTTTATACTCTAGGTGTAGACAATATTGCAAAGAGTTTTAGATATTCTTTTATGCACCATTTCACCTTTATCTAATCTAAATTTAGACCTTTGGTAAACGCTCAATTTATTAGTGAGCTCTGCACCTAGATAGACATATTCATCTACTTTTGGAATAATTTCACCATTATAATATATAGATTTAATATTTGCATAATTATTGTTGATGTATATAGTGCAGCATTCGCTAGGATTAACTTCCATAGCATTATCTTTCATCCAAGTATTAATTTTCAGTAAGCTCATTCTGGCTTTCTGCAACAATCACGCTGTCATCAGCGAATATTAGACTTCTTAGTCCATTATTTAATCCTGATACTTCTACCGGTTAAAGATTGTTTAAAATATCATTTATGTATATTAAATAATAGGGGAGATGCTGGCATCCTTGTACAGCTCCTCTTGCATATCTAAAAGGTTCTGTGAGTTGTTTCACTGTTCTAACTCTTATTAATGTATTTTCATACTTTCTCTGATGAATCAAATCATCCTAGGGACAATGCCGCATTCTTTTAGTTTATAAATAAATCTTTGATGCGGTTTCATACCGTACGCCTTCATTAAATCTAAGAAATATAATATAGTTTCCTTTTCCCTGATTTTCCGTCTCTGGCAACCCTCTTAGAGACATGACACTTGAGTGGTGCACTCTTCCTGGGTTATAAACTCTGCTTGCTCTCTATTTGAGAGCTTATATTCATAGCACACTCTTTGTATTCTCTTCGCAATTATTTTGCTTAACACATTTAATAAAGTATTTATATGTTTGATACCACGATAATTATTTTGTAGAGTCTATCGCCCTTTTAAAATAAAGGCGCTTCTGTGCAATCTCTCCATTCAATAGGAAAATCTTCCCCATTGTAAAAACTATTAAATATATCATTTTCTACCAACTTGTAGATTTCTCCAGATATCATATAATTACCTGCTGCTTTTCCTTTTCTCAATTTCTAAATAATTTCATTACTTACCAATGAATCGTCAGATCGCCTTTGGCTAAGCTATTTAAAATGTTTGGCCCAAATTTTGAGTCAATTGCTCCGATCAGTTTCAGGAATCTTAGTTCTAGATTTCTAAACTTGCCCACTACAAGCCTTGTTTTTACTAGTTCACGTGTGTGATTAAATCCGCTTCCAGGTATTTCTAGAGTTATTGAATTTGAGGAAATTAATTCCAATTTTAATAAATTTTAAGTAAGATTTTCTATTAGATGTTTTGATGCATCTCTTTGTCTGGTTCTTTGAACAAATTTTAACACACTCGAACATATTTGACCTTTTCTTGCTTTTTGATCAAATTTCTCTTAGCTTTAATAGCTCTTTTAATACTTCTTAGAATTTTTATTTTAGATTCTAAATTTTTAATTTTTTCTTTCTCTAAGGAACTTATTAAGTTCATTGTGAAATGAGCTTAGTATTTCTAATGGTTCAATTCCAGAGGGCGGGCAATTTTGATCTATGATTTTTTTAGATATATTAGGATCATTGAGCCTGCTACGATCAATTATCATCTCATTTACCTTATTTTCGCATTAGAATGGCTTAGAGATAGATTTATAGCCGCAGGGAGATGATCAGAAATCATTCATTTTCTTCTAACTTATTGAGATATTATTAAACGCTCATTGTTTGAATCCAAAAAATCAATAGGCCTTTTTGTTCTTTTCAGATTCTTAAATATTCTGGTATCTTTTAAAGGTGCCTTGTTTACTATTTTTTATATTCCTTTCTTTAAAAGGATATCTCAAATATGATCTGGTTTGTCGCCCCTATCTCCTAAACTACACAGCCATACTCTTTTCTGTAATTATTGAGGATATCTACCAATCTATTAGTAGTTATGATTCTCTCACTAGAGTTTGGTGATCTATATAAATCCACCACAATAATAGAGGAGTCAAATCCTCTAATCAATGCTACAATAGCATCATCATATACTTCTAGTATATTCATATTCAATCCTAAAGCTTTTCTAAGTCCGACTAAGAGTCTTGATCCTCCATTATTTCTTGGTGTTTCACATAATATATATCAGTTTGTATGTACCTTTTAAGAGATTAAAGTATCTTGGGTTCCTATATAATAATTATACCGGGTTAATCTCTTTCCGGCAGCATGCTGAATTCATTAAGTTTTCCATTAAATCCATTAATTTTTTTTACACAGTAAATAAATTTAATTATGGGCTGCTTTTGTTTATATTTTTAATTAGCAGCATCAGTTCCCGCGCTTTCTTTCACCTCAGAAGTTGCATCCTCCCATTTTATTACCGCAACTGTACTCTCGCAACTATCTTTCGTTCCATCATTGTTCTCTCTCCTGTATTCGTAAGATATGCTTTCAAGAGTTTTCTCCATTAATATTTAATGGTAAAATATAACTAAATTTTGAGCATGTTAAGCTACTCACTTCCAAATTAGTGTTTCTAGTAAGACTTTGCTCCTTAAAGTCAACACATAGCACATTCGATATCTTTCCCAATAAACTATCTCATAAGCAATTAGCAACATTTTTGATAATTAATTGTCTGGTGTAAGAAAAATCTTCATTTCTTATTCTTTTTAATTTGAATTGTTTATTATCAAAAGATTTTGAGGCATTCAAATGAATTCCAGATAAAGATAATTCTGTATTAGAATTAATAATAAAATATCTAAAATCTTCTGACTTGATATGCTTTCAGAAACTTCTCTTTTTCTTTTAAAAACTTCAAACAGTAAATGGAAATATTTATTAAAAGGGGCTACCTCTTCGAGTCTGCAGACATACACATTGAAGGCCTTCTAAGCCCTCCGTAGCTTCAAAACTGAGATTTATAGCCATATAGGTATCATTATTATTCAGTCGCATATGGATTTTTTTAGGTACATTTTCAAAATTCATATTTGAACTTTTTAAGGCATTTGTACAAATTGCAATTGCTCTGATGATATTTTCGCGAAAATCCATTATTATCCATTTCTGTATGGAATCACAGTCTCTTTCAGGCATATTTCTTTGGTGGTTCCTAAGTGCCTATTCAGTTGTAAGGAATACATATTCCTCGCTAAAATAATATTTAGATACTCCAGAAAATTCATGGACTGTGATGCTAAAGAGCTTGATTATACTGTATTTTGCGTCATAGTAACTTTCAAGATTATTTTTGGTTTTAAGTTGTGTAAAACTATTCTCTTTTATATCTCTGATTTATTTACCAACGCAAAATTATTTGTTGTAAGCTGCACTAAGACTATTCTCTTTTGGGCAACTGATTTACCAAGGCACAATTTTCTTAGTGCTTCAATAGTTACGCTATTAGATTTTTTGTGATTCATCAGAAGACACTTTCTTTTCTTTGGCATCTTTAAATGCTAGGAATTCTGCAAATACTTTTCTATTTTATCCTTATCTTTCATGAATACATTTGAAAATAATTTATTAAAGTTTTAATATTTTAAATCCTTTTAAAAGTTTCGAAGAATATATTAAAACAATTATGCCAATAAATCATTAATATTAACCACGATTACATTGATTTTAGCAGATTCTCAGCTTATCAATTTGTAACATTGTTGCTGATATATTTAGACAAATTGAAATCCTAAGATAACTGGACTTTATTTTCTCTGGTATAACTGTTTGTGAGAACATTTTTTCAGCTGCTCTGATGAAAAATTTTCAGATTGAGAAGTTTAACTCTTGAATTTTTTTAGTTTAACAAGCCGTTCACCACTGGCTTTCTCAACTTGCTGTTACTCCAGCACCTAATATGAGCATCAATAATCCTATTGAGCAGATACATTTTACCAGTAGATATTACTTTGGATATTTAAAATTTTGCTTCTCAAAACTTGATGAAGCAGATTGTTTGAAGGCTGACTGCCGAATAGGGAATAGGCTTTTCCTACTGTTGGGATCTCCACGATTACTGGCGCTTAAGACTCTCTGAATTGCGTTTTTGACGTAGGAGCTCGTTCTCAATTTTTAAAATTTTTTTGATGAATAGAAATAGAATCTGGCAAGGAATGATGAAACTATAACCCAGAAGTACAGTGGCATGCGAGCGGCAATCTTTGAGCAAGTGGTCTTATATGATCCTTTTTAAAGCATTTGGCTCTCCTAACATAAGCTTAAATATATTGTTCAGCCATAAGGTCACAAGAATATTCTGAGATCTTTTATAATCTGAAAGAATTGTTATCAAATTTTTTAGCAAACTAAAATAATTTATAAAAAGGCTTTTAAATGCAGATATTAAATTTAATCATAAATATAATTTTATTTAACTACTTTGATTTTCAGGTGCAAATCTCAAGAATTTCATTCACTACTCCCGATGCCCTGCATAAATGCTCTTAACTCTTTATCAGGGAGCTTTGCAAGGAATATTCTTAGTATTTTGGGTTTCATTGATAGAACACTTCATTCACTACTCCCGATGCCCTGCATAAATGCTCTTAACTCCTGATCAGGGAGCTTTTCAAGGAATATTCTTAGTATTTTGGGTTTCATTGATAGAACACTATTCACTCTCTTGGCATATGATGGGCATTGAAGAGATTGTCGGAACTTTGGCACACCTATTAGCTCCATAAAGTTCCACGCATACCAGCTTGTTTCGGTTTCAGGGTGATCTTCAAACCAAGATTTGAGATAGTCTTCAATCCGATTTATACGCAACACTTTCCACGGAACAAAGTCATCATAAGATATCTCAAAAATCCATCTACTAAATCTATCCATCCTGAAAACAGCTACCATTTGTTCAGAACTAATCCGAGCCATATAGTCCTCGTTATCGAAGTATATAGGCAGGGAAAAAGCCCAAGCTGGTGTATAATCACTTAACATCAACATTCTAAAAATAACTCTCAATTCTCTCGGAGTTAAACTGGTGTAGTTCCCTGATTCAATAAAGCCTATCATAAAAGAAATAAATATTTCAGCGCTTGTTATAGCTGCAAAGATAAAGTCATATATCAACCCAGTGGAGAAAAAATTAATCGCAAAGGGCAGAATATAATATATTTTCCTCAATTCAAGTTTAGTTTCTTTTCCTATTGTAATAATTAAAATCTTAAGATTCAGGATTTTTGCCAAATCCGGTGATACATAAATTAGATGAGCGAAAAGGTCAATAAATGATTCCAGCCTAGAATCATCCACCTTTGTGGATAAATGAGCGAGCCATACGTCGCGTTCCATATTTGAGGTATTGAATAATATATTATAGAACTTGGAAAACTCAATCGGCTCCTCAGTTCCAAAAGTTGAATTAACAAATGAAATCATCTCTGAAACTGTCAAATCTACAGGCTCCTTGAAAGCAGCAAGGAATATAAAATAAAGCTTCCGGTACAAATAATTTTGTTTATCTTCAGTAGCCTTGAAATCGATCATTGATGTAATATGAGTTTTGAGCATTGAAAGAAATTCTTTACTGCGGATAGCGAAGTTTTTGGACAAATAGTCATAAAGCTTGGAAATTTGGTCAAGATTTTTACCTTTAACGCACAATCTGATTATTTCATTCGCTATTTCAATATCTAAAACGATCTTGCTGCTAAAATACTTCATCACAGGCTTGAAGAGGTTTAGACAGTCATTTTTCAGAAGACTTAAAGCAATTTGTTTCATTTGATCTGATGAAAATTCCTTATTTGAGATTCTAATTTGATAAATATGGTCTTCAAAAATTGCTTCAAGATGCTCTTTATTGAGATCTCTCGAGTTTTCTGCGATCCAATTTATCAATTTAATCAAATCATTGCAATCAAGGGCTTTTATCAAGTTGGGTCTCAGCGCGAATGCAAGTGAGAAAATTGTTTCTTTAGCAAATATACCTGATTTTACAAATTTTATTGTTTGAGCGGGATGCCTAAACTTCTCACAATCCTTTCCAATATTGTCAACAAAGGGCGAATACTTAATATCTGACTCGACGCCTATAATTCCGATCATGCCATGATAAACATGCAACAATTCTTCCTGTGTTTCGACACAAAATCTGAAAAGTAGCAATAGATTTTGAATATACTCATCTGGCGCTTGATCGTATAATGATTCGAATATAGCTGGCGTTTTAACCTTATTTTTCAAGCCAATGAAGAATACACTCATTTTCATGTCTCTTTTCAGCGCCGTTAAAAAGTCACAGCGCTTACAACCGCATGGGCAGTATCTGAATCTAAGCTTCCTCACAACACAATAAGCATGGCACAGGTGGTCGCGGGTCCCTAACTGCGAATTATACTTGTCCAATTCTACTTTTGGGCATTTATAAATACTTTTTTTACAAATAAAGCAGTTTCTTTTAGTCAAATACGGGACTCTGAGTTCAACACTTTCTACTTTCTGACCTGAACCATCTTTCAATCGGAGTTTATATAAGAGAAACGCTGTATTTCTCTCAACTGCGCATTTTCTATTTGCATCGCAAGCGAATAATCTTTCAGCATCCTTAAGTTTAAGTACTTGCTTATTGAACTCATCATCAACCAGTTTTGAAATTTTTTCTTCGATTTTAGCAGGATTGCATTTACATTTAAATGGCATCGGATTAGCATTGGATTGATCCGAAGTTGGAGATTTAGATGACTTGGTAGTATTATCACCGCATTTTGAAGTTGATGGCATCGGATTAGCATTGGATTGGTCCGAAGTTGTAGATTTTGATGACTTGGCAGTATTAGACCCGCATTTTGAAGTTGATGGCATTGGATTAGCATGGGATTGGTCCGAAGTTGAAGATTTAGATGGATTGGTAGTATTATCACTGCATTTTGAAGTTGATGGCATCGGATTAGCATTGGATTCGCTTGGAGCAGATCCTTTCCTCGATTCCGAAGATGATTCTGGTTTACGAGCAAAATCTCTTAAATCAAATACGTAATCCGATGTAAAATCAGGAATTTCGGATCCAAATAGAAACTTCTTTTCCAAAAACTCCCGAAATTTCCCCATTAAATTGCCATCAGGATCATCAGCATCTTTCGAGTGATCAACTGACGGATTTATTTTTATTTCCTTAACTTCAAGGTTCCGGTCCTGGTAGTGTGTCGGCTCTGATTCGAATATAAACTCACGAGGATTATCGTTTGAAGCTGCAGAAGTTAAATGGTAAAGAGTAACCATAAACTTAATTGATATATCTGAGATATTCAAGAGTTTCATAATGGGTCAAATTTTGAGTCTATTTATATTTAGATTTCTGAAATATGCCAGTAATTAAAACTTTAAATTTAAATGTAAATTGGGAATACATTTTTGACTATTTTAGAATTTTACGTTTTAAGCAAGAGTGATTTAATTCTTTACCGTTTCTTGGGGTTCAGTTGATAAAGACCCCGATTCTATAAATAGCAAATCGTCTGGGATGCACCTGCCTGAACTATTTTAATTACGCTTTAATTAAAATTGCTTTTTTTAGTGATTTCGAGCATAATCATTTCCGAATTGAAAATATTTCTAATGAAATTCTAAATTTATATTATTTAAGAATATTTAAAAATTTTCAATAAAAGCTGGAAAGTCAAATTAAGCTTATAAATCGAATAATGACATACTGTTTCTGTAATAAATAAACTTTATAGAATTAGGAAGAATCAGTAGCGGAGGATCTAGGAGAATCTCTTCAACTAAGTGAAAAATCAAATGCTTAGGAGATCTTGATGAAAATACATATTAAGTTAATAATGATATGAAATACCCATTAGAGATGAAAGGATTGAAGAGGCTATTGAGACAGCCAACTTGCAGACTTAAAACCAAATCAGAGTCAAGAGAAGGCAATGCAGTTCTTAAATAAATATTTTCCTTTAAATGCCCATTCATGGAAAGCTCTTGCATTTAATAATACATAAAGTATTAAATAGAGAAGAAAATATTTATTTAAAGGCTATACTGTTTTAGATTTCTTATTTTGGCTCTTATTTTAAGCCTGCAAGTTAACTGGCTCAATAGTTTCTTTAATATTATCATCGCTAAAGCTAAAATGAGAAGAAAAATTTTATTTATGGGTGTTACTATAGGATTTCCAACTTGTTCCTTCTTGACTTTTCGTAAGTGGCTCTTTGCTGTTCCATATTATCTCTCCACTGCTCATTACTTCTCCTTCAAGGTCATCCTCTTCAGCGAGATACCGTCTTGGATCAAATGATATGCTTTTATTCAGTGTTTGGGATTAGGTATATGCTTCAATATTAGGCAATATTCCTAATTCTCTTATATGTCTCTTGTGGTAAACGGCCGCCATTCCATAAAGAAGAGCTGCTTAGAATCGTAATAATCATTTAAAGCTAAATTGATATTGATATAATATTTTAAGCTTATTTTGATTCTAGAATTAAATAATTCTATTCTGTTGCATTAACATTATTATCGGACACAAAGATAAAGAATGTATTCAATAAACAAAGTAATCTCTTTAAGATTATGGAAATTAAGGGAGGTATTCTGGAAGTAAAGTGGAAATAGGAGAGTTGGAAACATCAAATCTAAATTCAATATGCCCGTAAATTGGAAACAAATCTTAGCCGTGAAATAAATCATTTTATATTAAATAATTTATTCAAGAGTTTGATTCTGCATATAATTCTGCTTTCAATCTCTTAGTTTTAAGCCTGGAAGATAGTTTTCTCGCCTACTGGTTCAATAGCATCTTCAATCCTTTCGTCTCCAATATAATAGTTGCTTATTTAAGAAGGCCATTATAAATGTTTTCAGTAATCACTCCTGGTCTAACCTGCTGGCCCAATAGCCTTACCTCTAGATATATTTATTTTTTGTTCTTTTCTTATGCCATGAAACTGCAAAGAGCCACTTTCCAAAAAGTCAAGAAGGAACAAACTGAAAATCCGAGACCGACTAATAAATAAGTTATTTTAGATCCTTTTCTATATAATAAAGATCCGTGCATAAGTGCATTCAATCCATGCCCATTTAAACACAGTCTCAAAAGCTGCCATTTCATACTCAGTCATTCTCTTTAACTAGATTAAGCAAGATATTCAATGATATTATTGGATGCATAATTCAAATGATAAAAACTCTATGCATTTCTCAAATACTAACTTTTGATTACTTGCCATTATGAAAATAATTTAAGCTTAAATAATTGAACCAGATTAAGCTTTTTAAAAATATTGTCTCCACTTGAATGCTAGAACGAGGATGTTCTAAATTGCCTAAAACTCTGGCATCCACTTAGATGAAAATTCAGTATTTTCAAAATATATTTATTTTGGTTGAAAGATATTTGGCGATGGCGCTCTGAATTAAAACCCAAGAAACTACTTTGATGAGATTTAATTTAACCCGCAAGTAAACTGTTTACTTTCATTTATATGCGAAAGGTATCATAAAAGACGTAGAGTGATAAGAAAAGGCTTTTTAATTCATATTTCTGGCTGTTTTTGATAGATTTTTATCCATATTTTTCAATATTCCTAAGATCAATTTAAAGTATAAGTTTGATATTCTTGGTTGCAGCATAAACAAAAAAGAAATAAATTTATCAGCACAAGAAGAAAATTAATTAGAAGCATATTTATTGAAGTTATCTGCAACATATCCCATCGATATATATTAGTAATTTAGATACGACAAAATTATTTAGAAATCAAAGATTCTTGAATTTGATATTAAATAAATAGTTTACTGAAGAGTTGCATAATTGTTATTCATGATAAGAAAGGAATTAAAAACTATGGAAATCGTTATAACAATCAAGACCAATTCAAGATTGTTAAAAATTAAAAAGCTAAAAAATACGATATTTTAGCTAATGAATTGGCAGCGATGCATAAATTCGAAACAAGGATAATTCAATATGTGAAGGCAAGGGATGGAATCGTAACTGAATTCCATTCAAAATACCCAAAATAGATCGGTATATCCACAAAGATTGAATCGTAAATTCAATATATCATGTTAAAGAAATCTCTTGAAAGTATATCTACGAATATGAGATATTAAACAAGCATGAACCGAATGATAGGGGCGAGAGTAGAGTTGCTGTAAAAAAGAGAGGATGCAACTCCTGAAGTGAAAGTAAGCATGGAAATTGGTGCTTCTTCTAATTAAATATATAAACAAAAATAGCCAATAATTAAATTTATTCATTAAAGAGTTACTTTAGGGCAACAAAGAGTATCTGATTCCTAAAGAATTAACAAATTGAAAATTCTGCAATACTCGTAAATATATTAAATTTCTGTTTCTATTTAATAAAGAGCTAGTTTTTGAAAACTTCTTTGTTCAGCTCTGGGCTTTGGCTAACTTACAAGTTGGGTGTCATTTCCACTGGCTATATAGCTTTGAGTTTATTGCATCTTATCATTTTCCTTTAACTTCGAATATCTAATATTTCTAAGCTATTTCATTGCAAAATCTTACATACATTTTATGTGGAATCAAAATTCAATGCGAAATTAGACTTATAAATTTTAAGACAAAATTTTTACCATGTTTGTCTTTGAGCCAATGATGCCAGAAGATGTTTATAGTTTAGATTTGGCTAATCTAGACAGAAAGTCTGAGAATTTCACACTTGATTACTACCTCTACTACCTTCTCAATCATCCATACGATTTCTTCACTTGCCGATGCTTGAAACACAGCACTGATCTGAGAAATTCGGAGATGATATACACCAATCCCATAGTTGCCTATATATTTGGCAAACGGGAACACAAGAGTCTCGCCTCACTTCACATTTCTGCAATCAGCGTTGCACCCCCATACAGATCAATGATGCTTGGCACCAAACTGCTTGATGCATTCGAGATGGCCGGTAATTCTTATGAATCCTATTTTATTGATCTTTTTGTGCGTGTATCTAATTTAGCTGCTATCAAATTCTACGAACGCAACGGATATTGTATCTATCGTAGAATATTGGGGTATTATGGTTCTCCACACGATGACGCCTTTGATATGAGAAAGGCTCTTTCCATAGATGCCAATAAAGAAACTATGAAAAGAGGTGTTGATGTAGGAACAGAAGATTTATGAGTACCAAATGTTGTATTAAGAGTGATCCCGCAATTATTTACTTCAGTGATATCGATTATTTTATATAAATTAAATTAATTATTTTGAGAAGAAGGCATATTAGATAGCACTTTTTAGTTTACTAACGTATTTTTGTGTTTGATATTAAGTAAATTCCACCAATATTTGATCCATCATATTTGAAAATTAATTAAATAGTTTAATTGGTTAAATCATAAGCAAATTAAGAATCTATAATATAAGTAAATACATTGGGGCAATTATAGATAGGATTTGGTAAAAAGCCGAAAAACTGAATATCTGATTTTAGTTCAAATAAGTGAGTTATTAAGAGATTGTTAGATATTCCTCTAGGAGAAATATCATTGAAGATCTGGTTGTAACTAAAAGCAGTTTATTTAACATACGATCGAAGGATGGAACAAAATACTTCGATAGGCATCCTTTTGTAAATGACAAGGTAGAGGGTAGGAAGTTTTTTGTCATTGGATGAGAAGATTCGCCCCAAACACTCCTGCGTATGTTAATTATATAACAATTTGGTTAATCTTTAAACTTACATTTGAAAAGAAATAATTTATTTGTGCATGTATATATTTTTTCATTTTTTGATTCTTGTGTCATTTTAGATTCTGGTACTCCTTGTTCTGCCATATATAACCTCCTTACTGCCTCCGATATCTATCCTCCGAGCTCATCTTCGATCGAATGATACGATTTCAAGAGTTTTCTTTGAATTTATGATTGGATGTATACTACAACATTTGTTGGTATTCATAATTCTCTTATATGTCTCTTGTGGTAAATTGTCACCACACCATCCCAAGTCATTACGCAAGGAACTATTCTAGTTTAGCATTTGTATAAAAAACCAAGCTCATTTGCCAACATATCATATTTTTCAGTTTTTTCATTCTCTATAACTTGTAGCAGATCTTGATTAGTAATTATAATTTCTATTAGAATGATCTCTCTATTCCAAGTGTTCCCAGGTATCTGAGCAGTCACTGAGGCCAGTGCTGTATGTGTGGGAACTCGATTACAGCCTTCAGGGTTGCTAAAACTCCCACCACCTCTACAGGAATGGAGAAACTTGGCCCCTGACAGGATATCTACAAACCTTCGGTATCTTAACCATGAACTGCTAAACAACAGAACAGGTAAGGGGCGTAGCGAGGGACTGAACCTTTTGCCAGTGGTTTTTTCTAGGACCTCTCAACCTCTGTGCCAGCGACCCCAATAAAATTTTCTATGATATATATTTAACAATAAAAGCTTTTAAAAGTATAATAGGGGTGAGTCAGAAAGACGTAGGCTACAAGTAGTCAATCTGAACCTCAAAAACTATTAAAAGATTAAAATCCAAGGACTTTCTTGGAGCATTTCGGGCGAAAATATATTTATATGGGCGTTGGAGCAGTTAGAAATAGCTTTAATGGTAATCATACTATGATCTTATATTTTTTTGGGCTCAAAGATCGCAACTCACATATCACTATCCTTCTGGTGTACAGTCGATCATACCTTAGTGGCTAAGATTCCTGCCACTTTCCCAATCAGACTATTTTTCCATCATAAGATGTTAAGCTTTCCCTTCCTGCCACTCAGTGGAACCAACCTTCAACTAGGGAAATATTGTATATCTAGCTTATGAGAATGCTACCAGGATTTACTCCAAATCTACCTAATTCACTCTTATACTCGGTGCACGGGCTTTGTACTCCCATCACAATCCCCAGAGCTCGCTCCCTCCACACGTTGATCTTTGCATAGCACACTAGGTGGTGTGGATGCTTTCATAGTATACAATATAGTAGTCTTCTTGTATACATTATTTCACCGAGACCCGCTGGATACTTCCTACTGCCATAATTTAGGGTACATACTTGGTGAGTAGTCACTATCTTATATTTTTGCGCTTTTGAATACATTTCCTCTTTTAGGCGGCTTGAATGCTCAGCGCAATGGTGATATTGGATGCTTACTCTATCTTGTGGAAATCCTACATCCGCCGGGATTCGAACTGGTCGTCCAGCCAAGCCTAAGTATTTAGAATAGTTAACCCTTCCCACTCGGCCACTGTGCCTTCAAAAACCACTAATTATTTCAATTGTTTTCTATCAGAAATTTAGATAAAAGGTGAATGACTCTAAAGATGAAAATCCAATTGTTCAAATTGAAGAATTCATTTGAATTATTTCTGATTAAAAGCTAAAATTCGCTCTAAAGAATGTATAAAGAAGAGAGTGGCTAAAATTCCTGTAGAGGTGAAATATAAATATCTAAACCTCCAATAACGAAGCTACTATGCTTCAGGTGGGGCAGTTGAATTGAACCACAAAAACTAGAAACTAAACTATTTAAGTGCAATCACGTTGTGAATATTTAAAATAAAATTGATATCTCTGCAAATTAAATACCCTTAATCAGTCATATCGTATTTAACACGGATAAATACAAATATAGTGATCTAAATATCTAAAGAATTTAAGAATTTGATTGCCAATACCACAAAATAGACATTTTCATAAAATCAATATTAAAAATTTTTAAAATTAAAATAATTTAATAGTTTAATTGTCAAATACCACAAATTGGCTATTTTTAATAAAATTAATATCAACTTTGTGCCCGACAAGATCTCTGATGTTATTTAAACCGTACTTTATCATTGAAGGTCTTTCAAGAGATAGTCCGAAGCCTAGTACTGTCACATCCTCTGGATATCCCATAGGCTGAAGCATTTCAGGCCTGAAAATTCCGGAGTTTCCAATCTCAATCCACTTCTTCAATCCTTCATGGTAGCCGAAGACTTCCATTGACGGTTCGGTATATGGGTTGAATGCAGGCTTGAATTTGATATTTTTGAGCCCAAGCTTCTCAAAGAACGCAGAAATGACGCCAATGAGCTCCGGGATACCAAGGTTATAGCCCGCAATCATACCCTCGATCTGGTGGAACTCAGCAAGGTGAGTGGCATCGACTGTTTCATTTCTGAATACCTTGTCGATGCTAAACATTTTGACTGGCTGGAAACTATCTACCATCTCCTTAAGGTATCTGCTCGATACCGATGTTGTATGAGTCCTAAGAATATTCTTCATAGCATCACTTCTGTTCCACTCAGATTGGTGACCAGTAGATCCGAAATCTCCCCATTCATGAACCTTTTTAACTTTATTAAGATACTCCTCATCAAACGTATCCGTCTCGCTGGGGTTCTTTAAGAAGAATGTGTCGTGGGCATCTCTTGAAGGGTGGTTTTGAGGCTGGAATAGAGAATCGAAGTTCCAGAAAGACGATTCGACATATCTATTTGTTTTCATCTCTTTGAAACCCAATTCAATAAAAATTTTCTTGAATTCTTCTCTGATTTTCATCAACGGGTGAAGAGACCCACAATTCGGAGTATTGCCTTTCGAATCAAAATTGTATTTTTTGAACTTTTGATTCGAAAAGTTCATGACCATCTGCGCCGTGAGTTCCGTTTCAAGTTCTTCTATATTTCCGTAGTTTTGCCCCTTCTCAATAATGTAAATATTCTGCTTCTTAGTTGTGACAAGATTTCTCTTCTTCAAAGCGTTAAAGGCAGAATTGTCGAGGGTGCTTAAGTTTCTAAGTTTTTCGACAACATCATCATTTACGTTATCTTTAATTTTGATAACTCTATCATTTTCAGATTTGATCCACCTGTTTTTAAATGCATGCACTGCCCCGAGCGGAAATTTCTCGAGAATAGCCATTTCAGCACCTTCTTCTGGGATGCTCTTGTACAGATTATATTCGTGGCTTCCATTTTTAATAATTTCCTCTCCTTCCTGGGTGTATGCCTTGCATGCTTTCTCTTCGATTCTGAAAACGATCTGACCTTTACTTTCGAGAGATAATACCACACCGTGAATTGAGTCCGCTGGAATATTTAATTCTTCAGACGTAATTGAGTCTTTAAGTTCCAATTTTTTAAGAATTTCACTGCCGTAGGTACTCATGGGGAAAAAAATTTTATTTGTTAAAATTGTAAATTTATTCTACCCAAAAATCAAAGACAGTAAGATTGAAGTGGTGTAAAGGATTTAATTTGGTCAACAGAAGCAGTGAATGAGCGGTCTATAAGATCACCACAGTATAATATTCATGAAAGAATTCATTTGTTTTCTTAAATCCGATATGGTTATAAGATTGCTGTCTCGCATACTATCTCATTGGCACCTTTATCCTTCCATCTCTCAGTAGAGCATGTGAAAAATGTTTAATTAGGGGTTGTCTTATTTTAGATTTGCGCCTTTTATCCTTTCATCTCTCAGTAGAGCATGTGAAAAATGTTTAATTGGGGGTTGTATTATTTTAGATTTCTTATTTTGACTCTGATGTGGTTTTACGCCTGCAATTTTTCTATCTTGCGTACTGGCTCAATAACTCCTTCAATCTTAATCATTTCTCGTATTTCTTCTGAATTCGAAAGATATACTCACAAGCTTCTTTTCAAATACTTTAGATCTGACATATTATTCTATGTTATTAGTCAGCCCAAGTTCTTTTGCATGCTTCTTAGGCTAACCTGTTATGATCCTCTCCCAAGCCATTACGAAAGGAGCAATTTTGGTATTCCATTTATAGATTAATGGCAAGAGATCGAACATTAGAACTATTAATTAGCATATATATTACACTTAAGTCTAGTTTTAAATACTTTTATTTTTCAGCTTGCACAGAAGTTAGCTGTCTCAATAGCTTCTTCAATCCGTTCTTCTCTAACAAGCTGGCATTTAAATGATATACTCTAAAGTAGCATTTATAAGCTGAATATCTTATGTGTAAATAGTACTATAATGATTATAAATCAAAACTGACATTAAAATAAAACATATCAGACCCGATTCATTAGTATACGATAAAAAAGACAAGAAATATCTTTAACAAAAGTTAGAATTACTGATCTTTATTATTACCGCAAGTTGAGAATGAAAGGACTAGAAAATATGATCTGATTGCAAACGAGTTGGCTCTATATTATAAATGTAAAGTGATAAATTATACCATCTGTGATAGCCTGGGAGGGTTTGGTTACGAAATACCACAAGAACCACAGAAATGAGATCGGGATTCGCCCCAAGACTGAAGCATGCATCCAATCACTAGTTCTGAAGATGAGCATTTCCTTAGACTGAAGAGGAGGAAGATGGTCACAATGAAGTTCACTAGCTTGTGAGTATGATTGTAGATGCATTGACAGAGGTGAAACCTATTGTTATTCAAGAATGATAGTTAACTGTCTTATTAAACCTTAAATAAAATATTTTAAGGGCGATGATTATCAATATATTTGAGATCAAGAATAATTTATTTGAATAATATCTTTTAGAAAATAGCAGTGGATGAAAATTCTAACTTGCAAGCCTAAAACCAAATCAGAGTCAAGAAACAAAATCAATAAATAAATATATTTGCTGTTTTTAATGAATTCAGGGCCAAGAGAAGAATAAATATTTATGCTGATGCCGAAAGCAATTCTTTAATTGATTTATTTTAAACTTAACTATTAATTATTTTCACTTGTGATTAAAAGTGGCCTTTTAATTGGTTTTATTTCTAGAAAGATTAATTTGAAGTTCAATCTAAATATTTTTAATAGAATTCCAAACTGGTCTTTTCAAACTTGAATATTTTTAAGTTCAAATTCAATACGAAAATATTTTATATTGAATTTAGACAATATTTGTTTTAGATTTTTACCCTTATGGGAAACAATGCTGGAACACCAAAAAAGAATCAGGATAATACTGTAATAAATCTCAGGAGAAAGAAACGAGTCAAGGATTCTAAGAACAACAATAAGTTGCCTATTGTCACCCCCGCGATCAAGTGCAAGCTCAGGTTGCTGAAGTTAGAAAAAATGAAGGCATTTTTGACATTAGAAGAAAATTTGTTGGAATTGGTCGAAACAAATCCGCATGAGAAGAATGGAAACAGATTCCTTGTTGATCAGCTCAGAGGCAGCCCAATGACAATCGGAACTCTGGAGGAATTCGTAGATGACAACCATGCGATTGTTTCAACCAGTCTAGGGCTTGAGTATTATAGCTTGATTATGAGCTTTGTAGATAAAGACCTTCTTGAGCCTGGATGCACTGTAATTCTCAATAATAAGGATCACACGGTGGTGGGGGTGCTTGAAGGGGATGTGGATCCTCTGGTCTCTGTCATGAAGCTTGAAAAGGCTCCAACGGAAACATACGCCGATATTGGCGGGTTAGAAAGCCAGATTCAGGAAATTAAAGAAAGTGTTGAATTGCCTCTGACAAATCCTGAATTATTCCAAGAGATGGGAATCAAGCCCCCAAAGGGTGTAATTTTGTATGGTGTACCCGGAACAGGAAAAACTTTACTTGCTAAAGCAGTTGCTAATTCGACATCAGCCACATTTCTTAGGATCGTAGGCTCAGAGCTGATCCAGAAGTATCTCGGTGACGGCCCAAAACTTGTAAGAGAAATGTTCAAGGTAGCAGACGCCCACGCCCCTTCAATAATATTCATTGATGAAATAGACGCAATTGGTCGTAAGAGATATGATACTGATTCCAGCGGTGCTAAGGAAATTCAAAGGACAATGCTGGAACTTTTAAATCAACTTGATGGGTTTGACACAAGAGACGACATCAAGGTGATCATGGCTACAAATAAAATTGAGGTTTTAGATAGCGCGTTGATAAGACCCGGCCGGATAGACAGAAAGATTGAGTTTGGAATGCCTGATGCTGCAACAAAGAAAAGAATCTTCGACATTCACACAAGTAAAATGACACTTGATGGCACTGTTAAGCTTGAAGAGCTCATCACGTCAAAGGAAGATTTGAACGGAGCTGATATCAAAGCAATATGCACAGAAGCGGGAATGAGAGCTTTGAGAGAGCGTAGGAAATACGTTTGTATGAATGATTTTATTAAGGCGAGAGAAAAGGTTTTCTA
>JARJDX010076898.1:0-10986 GCA_030264735.1 Gymnusa sp. GC000175
CTTCCAGATAAAAATAGAATCTAGTTCTTTCAACTTCTACAAAATTCCCTATAAAAGTTACTATATTTTGCGATTAAAATCGCTACTGTATGAACTAGCTGGTAATAATATCGCAGGAATTTGCGATAATCGCTTTCCGCAAATCGCAAATCGTCGGTGCATGAACCTAGCTTAACAGTCAGGGAGTACGATGGGAACCTGGGAATAAGATTTGTTGGTAGACCTGCTAAAATATCGCAGGGGCATTTTTCGCTTATGATGCTTAATCGGCATCAGTACACCCCATCGAGACTGTACCAACCATTTACCTTCACTACAACCTTCACATAAAATCACTTCAATCAGTTCATTATAAATTTTGAAATTACGTAGCATTTGAACTTCATTTAGCATCTCCAATATTGTCTTATATTTATCAAGAAATTGCCACCTTACCAATTCCCTGTTTATACGGGCTTAGAACTAATCATTAGTTACTATTCCATATACTAAGTACTTGCTCACTAACTGATTGGTAGTGATTCACATGTACTCTACATATGACCACTACTGATTAACGTTTAGTGCTAAAAATTCCCACATGTGTTCATCAACCTACTTGTCAATAAGCACTAACTAACATCTGCTGTTCACATTGGATAAATAAGCGATTAGTGAGAAATATTTATAATGAGGGTGTCTATTGGTCATTAATAAATAGAAACCATTTCTATTCACTCGCACTTGCAATTCTTCTAATACTAATTACTAACCACTTATACAGTATGTTTACACGACACAAAATTAGTGCGAATGGTAAGTACTAATAATTAGCACTAAACAATGAATATTAGCTGTTTAAAATCCCATAGGAAGTATATCTAATATTTATTTTTGTACAACTTAGTTAATCGTAATATTGACTGTGAAAAACTACTATCTAAAATCTCTATGAAAATCCCCATTTGTACCTTACGTGGAAACTCTGGAAATATATTTGCGATTCCAACAACCAAAACAAATATGTATCATTATGCACCTTTATGGCACACGTCTAGAATCGTAAATCAATGTAAACTGCACATGTCAATGTATCGCTTTAGAAATGAAGCTAAAAATTTAGTGTTTTTTAAGAACTTTAATTCATAGGAAAATAGTTAAATACTGTATTAATCATTTATGTTTCTCGACTGTATTGATTTTAAGTTTTTTATAAACTATGTATTATGGGCATTGCATGTTAAATAAATAAATAAATAAAATAGATTTGAATCAAAATCATTTAAATTTTAACAAGAATTTCTTGACTTCATATTTTTTTTAAGCAAACTCTTAAGTTAAATTATTAAGTTTTAATAAAAACTAATCAAAATCATAGTAATTTAAAAATTATTTAAATTTTAACAAAAATATCTTGAATTTAACCAAAATCAATGCAATTAAAAATAAATAAAATAAAAGCATTGCAGATTAAAACAAAATATTTAAATTAAAAAAATTAATTTGATAAAAATCATACAAATTTTAACCAAATTGCCGCAAATTTAAAGAAAATTATCTAAATTTTGAAAATAAATAGTGGTCGTGTGGCATTGTTTTCGGAAGAAAAATATTTTAATTTAAATTGCAATGATTTTGGTTTTATTTTTTTGTGGTTTGTAGGACTCTGAGACCGCATGTGCGTAAATCCGCCACTGCTATTATATTTTATAATATTCATTTAAACACCCACATTACAATAAAATATAGAAAAATATGACAAGGCCAAATTATTAACACTTAAACTCCAAATTTGCAATGAGAAATTTATTTTCCATAATATAGTGCTGTTTTTTTTGTTAACAGGGAAAAATTATCTAGTCATCATATGCTAATTTTGTTTGCTCTAAGTTTCATATAGAATTATTTACAGTTTGAGTAGAAGACCTTGTATTTATAATTTTTTTGAAAATAAAACTGTATGCCTTAAAATGGAAGACGTTCGATTATAGATTGCATGTGTAAATAAATCACTGTTAAGTCTGGCGCACAATTTTCAAGGTAAGTAAAATTTGTGCATTTTTTCAGCCGTTGATGAAAGCAACGCATGTTATTTATTCAACAAAGAGTGGCTCTTCTAAAGGTTTCCATTTCTACATGCCATATTTCATTTGCTTTAATGCAGTATGTTGGTCTTACTTATTAATAACTACTGTCGCGTACAAAGAAATTGAACTTTGATTTATTACTTGAGTGCGTTTTGGCATTTTTCTTAGAGTCTCTTTACTTATAAGGACCTATTTGAACATTTAATAATTTATGTCTGAACGAAACTCAACGCAAAAAAAACATCTTTTAGCTACCCGGTTCGAGCTCAAAATAAAGTTAAAATGCAATTAGCTTCTAACGCAATTTCCCACAAACCGAACCAGGCCAACCGGGATGTTCGCATCACTAATATAATATAGTTCGCCATCTATTAATAATCTAATTTCAATATAATCTAATTGCAAAACAAGTAAAAAAATAACAAGGAAATATATTGCCAGAAAGCACATATTTACTCACCAAATATATAAACTACAAGTCGCTACGATATATATTTTTTGTTATTGCTGGAAGTGTGAAAATGTGTTGAAAATCCACCCTCGGGCATTTATTATATCTTACATCGTTCAGTTCAGATCCTTTTTGCTCATATCTCCCGTTCGTTCAACCCCTTGTCACTTGTCAATTGGAATCGAAACATTTTTTATTAATATTAAAGGTCGAAAAGTCTAAGAAACGTTCAT
The DNA here is from genome assembly GCA_030264735.1 of Gymnusa sp. GC000175. Taxonomy (NCBI): domain Eukaryota; kingdom Metazoa; phylum Arthropoda; class Insecta; order Coleoptera; family Staphylinidae; genus Gymnusa; species Gymnusa sp. GC000175. Next base: position 2,751 of record JARJDX010076898.1, read on the forward strand.
GGTTTTTACCATTTTTCTCGCCCTGTCTAAACTGAAATATCTTATTACAAAAATGCTCGTTTGTTTTAGATATAAATCTCAATCTTTGTAAATATTGGTTTAAACCATGAAAAAGCAATCCTACTTATTATGAATCACTTCCCATTTTCTTTTTATAAATTTTCAAAATAAATTTAAATCAAATTAAATCGCTTTAGAAAAATTTTAAACATTTATTATACAAAAAAAGGATAACGGTAGAAGCATGGCAAGATTAATAATAAGACAAAGGAGACAAATGTCTATTGCCAGCGTTTTTCAGGGCCCGGTAAAGACCGACAAGACATACAACTTGTATCGTCAAATTTTGTAATTTCAATTATTTTTACTCCACAGAGCATATATGAATAAAAAAAAACAGAATATATTTAAATCGTTTAATTTACATATTTCATAAAGTAATCTAATCATAATTTTCCAATGCGTTCTCAATTATGACATTCGTTTTATCATAATTTTTGTTCTTAATGGAAGTACTTATTAATAATTAAAAATAAAGTCTGCAAACGACTTATAACTTACAAAAATGTGTATAATCTTATGTGACAGCTTTAAATTATGTAAAAAATTGCGGTGTGGTTACCACAAAACATTTATTTGCAATTTAAGCCGGTACGTGACATTAAGGGCATTCTAAAAGGGCGATGAACCATTTTGGGGATATTCATTTGGGCGACCATTATTTAGAAGGTAAAAACTTTCAACCTTATGAAATAAGTCTGTTTTCCTATCTCCATTTATTAAACGGGTTCGTAAGAATAAAATATGGTGGTGTGGTTACCATGTTGACAATAATTCCGATAGTGACATCCGTCACATTTAACCGATACGTAACCATATTTCCATATTTCATTAATTGTCAGCTGATTATAATAAAAGTATATATCTGCAACTAGATGTGAATATGTACAATAAAAATGTTGCTTAGTAAAAAATAAGGATGAGTTCTTAAAATATTAAATTTAAAAAAAAATGAAAAAAAAATTAATAGTTAATTTAATTCTAAAAACTTTTGTACTCTTATATTTTTTTACCATTATTTTTGTTGAGTGAACACGGTGATTTTGTGCTCCGCAGTTGAACTCGAATTTTCGGGTCACGGCGAGAAAAAATAAATTCACCAAGATAACAAATAGTAAAGGTAATTAACATATTGAAATTTCGGAAGGTCAGCAGAGGCTGAAATTTTACGTATAAGGGTAAGAATTAAGTAAAAATATTGTGAAAATTAGGAAAGGAGAAACAAATAAGACGTAGTATAAATTCAAGGTGTCCAATTTTAAATAAAAACACGATATCTGCAACGAGATAAGGTTATTTCTTCCAAACTGTAGAAGTGAGGATCGGCCTTTACGCTCTTTGCAGATGGGCAACCAACATTGACAATCTTAAAAATAAGAGCCTATTTTACAGCGCAAAACCGAATGGAAAATAGACATATAAATAAGAAGCATATAGGTTGGGATAAAAGTAAAGCAAGTGGTGAAGAAAACTAGAAAAAAAAGAGGAAAACAGTCCTGGAGAAACCCATAAAAGCAAAAAATCAAATAAACCCCAAAGGAAAATAATACAAACAGAAAACATTCCGGAATTAAAGAATTTGATGCGCAATATGATGCAGGAAATAAAAAATATCAGGGAAGATCAAAAACAATACAGTAAGGAAATGCGGGAAATTAAATTAGGAAACCAACAACTAAAAACTACTGTAAGGAAACTTGAAGACAATAGAAGTCATAGAAAAAAGGGAAAAGAAAATAATAGTTATTAAAGGATTGAACACAGAACAACATAATAAAAATAAAAAATAAAAATTGAATTAATACAGGATATAAAAAAGGCGATAATTATAGACGAAAAAACATGGAATTGAAATAAAAACGAGGCAACTCTAATTCCAAAAAACTAGCGGAAAAGAAAGAAAAAATAAAGGCGAACAAGGCTATGAAATAGGTTATGATTAAAGAAATAAAAAAGATGGAGCAAGAGGAAGTGGAACAAAAAAAAACAAACAAATATGTATGGATGCTAGCAACGTGGAACATAAGAAGTATTATTAAAAAAGAATTGGATCTACAGTATGAATTTGACAAGTTAAAGTTAGACATTTTGGCAATAACAGAAACCAAGAAAATGTCCGTCTAGAAGACGAACATTTATTAATTTATAATAGTGGAGTTATAATCGATAAGCAAGCAGCAGCAGGGATAGCCTGTATATTTAATAAGGGAAAGATAAATGAGATACAAAGCTGGAAAGGAGTATCGTATCGGAAAGAATTTTAAAAATAGAAATGAAAGATGGTATGGAAAACATAAAACCATTTATAATAGTTTATGGACCTAACGAAGATGACCTAAAAGAAACAAAAGAGAAGTTCTGGGACCAACTTAATGAAACAATGGATTTCTACAAGGGAAAAATGTATATACTGGGAGACTTTAATGTAAGGGTGGGGAAAAAATATAACAAAACATCAAATGTTATAGGAAAATATGGAGAGGATAAAAGAATACAAAGAAAATAACACAAAAACAAAAAGAGAAAGTAAAAGACATAACATACGAAACAATAAAAACGTATAAGTTAAAAGAACTAGAAACGGCAAAATTATACGAACGGGAGGTAACAATAAAAATGGGAACGATGAATAGTACAGAAAAGAACACGAAAAAAACGTGGAAAATATTTAAAAATTTGATCATGTCAGCAGCAACATTAGTTTGCGGTAAGACCAAAGTGGGAAGAAACAGACAACAAACTGCTTGGCGGAGTCAAGAAATTAAAGAAGAAATTAAAGAAGAAATAAAACTAAAAAGAAGACTTGGACCCAGTATCTCAATAACAGAACAGATAAAAACTATAATATATACAAAAACCAACGCAGTAAAGTAAAAGAATTAATAAAAGAAGCAAAAGAAGAAAACTGGAACAAATTTGGAAAACAGATGGAGACAAAATATAAAGAAAACCAAAACTTATTCTACAAAGCACTGAAAACATTAAAAACTGGAAAAACACCACAAAATTTAACAATTAAAGACATGAACGTAAAATTAATTACAGAAGAACAACAAGTAATGGAAAGGTGGAGAAATTACTTTAAAGAACTATTATGTGCAACAGAAGAACCACACACCCTACCGCAGGATATGAAGGAAGAAAACAACAAGAACGACATAAAAATGAAAGAACTAATTGAAGCACTAAAACTATTAAAAAATGGCAAAATTACAACAGAAATATATGGGAGAGGAAAGAACAAAGAGACTCTTGGAAATATATAATAAAGTATGGAAGGAAGGGAAAACACCAAAGGACTGGATATTGGGTGACTATACCTATACATAAAAAAGGAGATACTCGCGACTGCAAAAATTACAGGGGATAAACACTATTAAGCACAGCACTAAAAGTATATGAAAGAATATAGGAAAGAAAACTAAGAACAAAAATAGAACTAACACTGTCGGAAGCACAGAGTGGATTCAGAAAATGACGCAGCGCCCAAGATCACATATTTACCATCAAATTAATAACATATAAAACACTAATGACAAAAAGAAAAACATATATGGCTTTTATAGACCTAGAAAAAGCATTCGACAGGGTACAACAAAAAATATGCGACAAGGAGGTGTAAGGAGCCCGGTTCTATTTGCAATATTTATAGATGACATAATAAAGCTATGTGAACCAGAAATTAAAAAGCTACACCTAGGGTATAAAATCTTAAATCCAATTATGATGTCAGAATGTGCCTTTGTAGATGACCTAGTAATAATGGGAGGGAGTAAATCGAAACTTCAACATAATCCAAACGTATGAAAACTATGGAATGAAAATTAATGTGCCTAAAACAAAATTAATGGTGATATCCAAAGAAGAACAAAAAGCGGACATTAAAATAAGAGAGGAGAAAATTATCGGTATCTTTTTTTCAATTGACACTGTCCACATAAAGTTAAATACAAGCTTATAATTTCATGAGTAACATTGCAATACTTCTTTTTAATTTCAGCTTCCATAATTAAAAGAGAAAAAATTAATGCCACTTAGAAATAAATCATAAACTGGCCTTGAATACATAGGGGACAATCATTTTTGCCTAAATCACAATGTACATAGATTAATAACTACTTTTTATATTTTTTATTATTTTGGTAAATTTATCATTCGTAAATGTTACTCAATAATTATCTCACAATAATCACTCACAAAGCAAAATGTTGTCATTTTATAAGATAAACTATCTGCTTTTACGATTTATAAATTTTTCTTGAAGTTGTAGTGCAAATATAATTTATATGTAGAAGAAAAGTGACAGGATGGGCTAAAATTTTGTAGTTTTAGTCTACTTATCTCTTGTTCTTTTATGTCCAACGCAAAAAGCACGCTTTAAAATTTAAAACAATTCATCCTCCTTACAGAAGTAACGCATTTTTGAATTGTCCGTATCAGCAGATCCACTTTTAATCAGTTTTTAAGTATCACCAATTATTAAGATATTATATTGCTTTAGGCGACGATGTTTTGACGATAGCGCTTGGTAATATTGCGTTGCCAAGACTTCAATTAGATGACCCAGTTAGATGATTTTAAAGATCCTTTGTATAGTTTTCCCAGTTGGTGTTGCGTGGGTTCCGATATTCAAATCCTGCTTTGTGGGTAACCAATTCCAGGACAATATACTGGTGGTCAGAGAGGCTTGGCTCACTGGACACATACCACTTTACTACCTGGGCACTTATCGCACGCGTCGCAACGTTTATATCAATGACCTCTTTGCGGTTTAAGGTTACGAAAGTGGTCTTGCGGCCCTTGTTTAGTATCCCTAACTCAGAGGTAATAAGAAAATCAAGAAGGTATTCACCTCTTTGGTTCGTGTCTGTGTTTCCCCATACATACGTCGTGGTGGGCATTCATATCGGCCGCGATGATGGCTTGCTGATATTGTCGCCTGAAAAAAAGGTATAACGTCAATATCACGCCTGACAATGATGCAGGTTGTGATTTTGTCAAAGTTGGTTTTATATATTAACCTACCCTTTGTATTTCCAAGCCCTTTTACAACTCCCTTGTATTGCCAGGGTTCCTGTATCAGCGCCGAGGCTGCCTTGGAGTGCTGGAGGTTAAATTGTAGAAGCCTTATCAGCATTCCCGAGGATTCTGAAGCTTAGCTGAGAGAAACCTAGGTAGACTTTATTTCCCACCTTCTCCAACGCCTTCATCAAAACCTCGTCGATATAGAGGGTCAGGGTGTAGCCCTTATCCTCCTCGCTTCGACTGATTACATTCCAGTTACTGGTCTCAAGCCCAGAGTTCTGGGTTTTCAGCAACTGGATCATCTCAAACGGATTTGTGACGTCAATAAGGTCTGTCTTGGGGATCCAGACCGTTACTTTCGTCATCCGTACGATGTCCTTGGCAGTTCCGACGCGCAGGTTTGCGCCCTCCCAAGGTTGGATTGGGGGTACACAACTCCCTTCTCAAAGTATATGTTCGCGAACTGTGGCCCTGTGGTTCGTTCGCACTTCCACACTTTAGCCAGCATCGCTTTTTGCACGGATTTCCCTTGCCACTCCGTAAGTATGACTTCTGGGTTTTGGTCAAGTACCACAGCCATTTTCAGTGCCCCCTTGGCTTGGCTGTAGGTCTCCCTAGGGTTAGTCCTGGGTCTCACCTCAGTTGCTTCGTTCGGGCGCTGTTTCTTTAGTGGTGGTCTCTTTGTCCCACTCGAAGGGGTGCTCCCCTCAGAGGAGAGCATTCTTTTGCCGGCGGGGGTAGGTGCGTTATTTGCCATCGTTTGAGCAGATGGCCCTGCCCTGATATTTCCATTCTTCCTCCGCCAGTTCTTTCGGCTACAGGCTCCGTTCGAGACACCCATAAACCCCAGGTACCATTAGCTCATCGACACGGGTCTTATTACTTCTTAAGCTGGGGAAGTTGGTCCGCGACCTCTCATTCGTTATTTGAAGCTGTCCTGTTGGGACACTTGGCTATCCGCCACCTGCCGACGCGCTCGGCAGCCACTCAAGCCCCGAACACTAAACCCAAGACACCTCTGGACCAAATAAGTAAAGTAATATATAGAGTAGATGTAATGATTTTAACTGAACATTGGGTAAAATCCAGCATGGGACAACACGAAAATGACATCAAAAACAATAAAACTATTAGCGCCCTTGCCTCATATGCTAGTTCGACACTTTATAACTTTACAATTTCATTATTTACAAAAATAGACTCTTTCTTAAAATGTGTTACATTATAAAATCAAGAAAAACAGCTTAAACTTTCTCACAGATATAGAAGGACTTGGTTTCATCTACAGTTTTTTACTTCTTTAAAAACGAAAAGAAAATAAATTAAAATAAAAATTTGCACAAAAACTGTAATGATTATGGTTTATATTACGATGATTTTTGAAAAATTTAACCAACTTTAATAAAATTTTAGAGGATCTGATCAAAGTAGAGAGATTTTGATTAAAATTGTTGTTGGGTAGATAATTTCGGGTAAAATTGCAATAATGTTGACTAAATTTTTACAATTTCCATAAAATTTTAATGTTTTTGATCAAATAAAGATTTTTTTCAAATTTACATTTATTGATCAAAATTAAACTATTTTTGAACAAAAAAATGGAGTTGTGGTCATCACACGATTTTCATTTACGATTTTTGGATATATTTATTACTATTGACAGAAACATAGCTATACTTTATTAATTATCATCTAATTAGATTTCAATTCATTTTATTAAAAAGTATGTTGACAATAATTCAAGTAGTAACATCCGTCACTATTGACCAATGCTTAATCAAAATACATTAATTGTCAGCTAATTCTAATGACAGTATGACTGGCAACCTAAAGGAAATAAAATATTGCAAATATTCGAAAAACCATCAAGTTTATGGAAAAAACATATGAGTACAAAAGTGTATAGAATTACATTTGAAACCAATTTTGTTGTTATCATTTATTAAAAAATCTACATTTAAAAATTAATTATGATAAAGTCAGGTGGTGACCACATCAGATTTTTTACTTTATCATAGATAAAGTATTAAAATCGTCAAAAAAAGTTGAGTGTGTGTGTGTGTGTGGCGCGATTTTGTGGGCACGGTTTTTTAAAAACTATTAAAGATATCATCATAAATATTCATATTTAGGCATTTAACAAAAATTGAAAGAGCCCTGTTACTTTTGCCTAAAATCCACCAACCGGAAGTGGTAGTTTATTGGTGAGGTTTTTCGGTTTTTTGCAAATATTTAAAAAACTATCAAGTTTATCAAAAAAACATAAGAGTACAAAAGTNTTAGTTGGATTTTTTTAAGGAGAAGGGGAAGTTACGGTTTTAGTATAATAGAGAATAGAAAAATTCGCACTATTTCATCAAAAAGTAGATGATTTTGGTTAAAATTACAATAATTTTACTCAAATTTGAACGTTTTTTGTTAAAATTATGGGTAAAATTTGTGCAATTGATATCAAATTTTGTTGGTTTTGCTTAAAATTATGATAATATTTATCAAAACAAAAATCATCAAAGTATTGACGAAAGTTCAAATTTGACCAAAATAATCAAAAGTTAAATAAATAATGTTTAAAATATAAAACCAAAACAAGAAAGTTTTTACAAAAAAATAAAAATGGGAGTAAAAATAGGAAAAATGGGGGTCGCGAAAAATATTTAGGGGGTCGCTGAAAAATTGATGACACATTAATTATTTTTTTCAAATATTTTATAAATTTACTATGGATTCTTCTTCTTCTTCTTCTTTGTCAGCCTTCCCTCGTCCACTTCTGGACATAGGCCTCTCCGCATATTTTCCATGTTTGGCGATTTTGGGCTTAGTGGTACCAGTCTCTACCGATAGCTGACTTAATATCGTCTAGCCATCTTCTTTGTGGTAGGCCTCTGCTCCGTGTAGTTTCCCTTGGCCGCCAGTGAATAACTCGAACTGTCCATCTATCACTGCTTTGTCTTGCGACATGTCCTGCCCAGCTCCATTTTAATTGTGCCACTCGTTTCGCCACGTCTTCAACCTTCGATCTTTTTTGAATTTCTTCGTTCCTGATTTTATCCCTTAACGAGACTCCAAGCATTGCGCGTTCCATAGCTCTTTGGGTTGTTCTTAATCTATTTACAGACTTTTTTGTAAGGCTCATTGTTTCTAGGCCATATGT
>JARJDX010076914.1:0-21591 GCA_030264735.1 Gymnusa sp. GC000175
CCCAGTTTGAGGCTTATTTGCGACAAATTCAACGTATCAATTTGCACCAAATTTGCACGAAGTATAAAAAAATTATCCCTTAACAACATCCTAAAATTTCAAAAACCTACAATGAACCAAAATTTTACCACGGCGATTATTAATTTATTTTCAAAATGGTTTCAAGTGTCATACGCAGTTTGAAGGTTACTTGCGACAAATTCAACCTACCAATTTGCACCAAATTTGCACAGAGTATACAAAATTTATCCGTTAACAACATATTAAAATCTCAAAAACTTTTAATAAACCAAAATTTTGCCACAGCTAATTTGATGCTGCATAATAATTTTGAAGAATTGTAAGGTTGGAAATAAAAGTAACCTTTACGTTGGTAACTTGTTAAGTAATAAAAAAAAAACATGAAGTTGGCTATCGTTTATAATTCTGTTAATACCTATTGAAGTTGGCCCAATAATAAAAGTTGCCAACAGTTATTTTTTGGCTGACATTTTTATCAAAATTAAGTTGTTAACGTATATAAGTATTGTGGTGAATCAATGGTAAGTTTTGGTTTACACATTGCAGGGTTCGAACCCCGGGCACTAGGTTGCCATTTGTTATTTGGTAAAAATAGAACAGTAAGGTTGGGACGACTCCATAATTCACCTACAAAATTTGCAACATGTTTCGATCCATGATCATCATCAGGCAAAATTGAGAAAATTGATTGTTAATAAAGTTGGCAGCAATTGAACAAAAACTGAAACAAATCTATAATTTATCGTATATAATTTGCTACATGTTTCGATCCATGATCATCATCATGAAAAATTGCGAAATGAGCGATTAATTGATTGTTAATGAAGTTGGCAGTAATTAAACAAAACTGTGCGGTTGGTAATGAAGTTAAACTTTAGGTTGGTAGCTCAGCAGTATCAAAATAAAGCAACACGACACAACACGGCTACATATTAATAAAACAAAATGGCGCTTGATTTAGTTATTGCCATTTATTTTGTTATTACCAGCTTGAGCAATTATTTTTGCCAATTTTGTTTTTTGTGTCAAAATTTGGCACGTGATCAATCAAAAATAAATGAACATCGCGTTACAGATATTTCATCAAAGTTAACAATTTATAAATAAAATATCTTCACTTTTCAATTGTTTTTTGTCCAACTTTGATTCTCTTTATAACAAAACAAAACAACATGAAGTTGTCAGCAGTGCCTCCTTGTCTACATTTCTTAAGCGAAATGGCGCTTGATTTTATTTTTGATATTAATTTTGCTAATGCCAACTTACAAAATTATTTTTACCAAGTTACCAACCTAACTCAGCAGAATCCAAAATAAAAAAACATGAAGTTGTCGACAATGCTTGCTGCATGTCTGGTAATTTTGTTGTTGATGCATTTTGCCATATATTTTAAACAAAATGGCGCCTGATTTTGTTGTTGCTAATAATTTTGTAAATGCCAACTTAAAAAATAATTTTTACTTTTTCGTCAGGGAAATGCTACCAACTTAACTCAGCAGAATCCAAAATAAAGCAACATGAAGTTTTGTTAGTGATGAAGTTGTGTACATTTATGAAACAAAACGACGCGTGATTTTTGTATTTGATTTTTACTTTCCGGAAATGGGAAAGTGTAGTAATCGCGCAATTTTTTTTGGGATTTCATCTGATTTCGACGTTTTAAGGTTCTCTGAACAAGATACCAATTTCAACCTAAAAAGTGATTTTTACTTTCTAGAAATGGGAAAGTATAGTAATCGTGAAATATTTTTTTCTAATTTCATCAGATGTGTACATTTTGTGGATCTCAACAAGAATTGGCCCCCTTCAAATATCCATACGATTAGCATGAAGAATCGAAATTTATTTGTTATTTCGTTGACGTGGCAATTTATAACCTAAAAAACATTTTTTTACTTTTTTTGTTTTGTTTTTTTTTAGTATGTTCAAGTTATCAGCATGCTCCTTGATGAAGTTTTTCGATTAAATTCTGTATGGTTGGTAATAAAAATAAACTTTAAGTTGGCAACTCTGCAGAATAAAAAGTAAAGCCTTTTTAAGTTGTCAGTAAGCTTAAATGCCTGATTATTTTTTGAATGATAAAGTTGGCTACATTTTTAAAACAAAATGGCGTGGCGTGACGCAAATTATAACCTAAAAAATATTTTTTATATTTTTTTTAGTGTGTTAAAGTTATTAGCATGCTCCTTGATGAAGTTTTTTGATTATAATTTTGTACGGTTGGTAATCAAAATTAAAGTCAAGTTGGCAACTCTGCAGAATAAAAAGTAAAGCCTTTTTAAGTTGGCAGTAAGCTTAAATGTCTGATAATTTTTTGAATGATGAAGTTGGCTTCATTTTTAAAACAAAATGGCGCTTGATTTTGTTGTTGTCAATAATTTCGTTACTGCCAACCTGAGCAATGACTTTTTTTTGATTGTTTAACGTTGAATATGAAAATAAAACCGTAACAAAATTGATTTGTTATTTCGATTGTTGACGTGGCAATTTATAACCTAAAATTTTTCATTTTTTTTTTTAGTGCCTAAAAGTTATTAGCAAGCTTCTTGATAAAGCTTTGCGATTTTGTTTTGACGTGGCAATTTATAACCTAAAAAGCGTTTTTGTTTTTTTAGTGCGTAAAACTTATAAGGACGCTCCTTGATGAAGTTTCGCGATTAAATTTTGTTTTGAATGGCAACAAGTCGCTGATTTAGTTGTAGCTTGAGACCTTTGTCAACAGCCACACGACGGCTCCCCGGGAAATCAATAATCCCCGTGATTAACTCGCGCGATATAAATTTTTTCATGCATTCGCCGCGGCGAAACAAAAGAAGGTTTTTCTCGTCGTAAGGTCGATTTTTCCGTGAAAAACTCGGCTCCGTGAGATCGGCAGTAAGTACAAAAACGTAACGAAACAGTAGCGGAGGAGAGAAGCGCGACTGGGAAGCCCCGAAAAAAAAAAACGTTGAAAAATCGCCCCTCTCGACGGCGCACATACAGGTTACGTTCAGAAACGTAGTAACGAAATGATAACCATCGCAACTGATGGCTACCAGCTGAGGGGCCTGGTGCAGGGGCGTACCCTCCCTATTCCATTGGCTGGAACATAAGGGAGGGGATTAATCAATGACACAGGACCGCTTTACGATATTTGGAAGAAGTGGTAGAACTAGAACTGGCCGTCAGTACGACTTTTGTAAGCGTTCGATATACGTTGAGTGCGAACGCGGACGAAAAAAAAATCGCCCAAAAAAATTTTACGCGATTCTGAAAAATCGAGTGCGTGCATCGATGGTGATGACGACGCGACGAAATTAATTGAGTGCGCGCCGAAACTACCAACGAAGCAAAATAATAATTGCGCAAAAATATTATCTGTAACTGTGCGGACGAGGCGTCGCAATTTGGGACGCGCGCGCGCGACGCTGAAAAATTTTGGATTTTCTTTTGTTTTTTTTGCGATTTATTTTTCGCAGCTTTCAACCCATTCAAGTGTCCGCGTGGTGTAAAGTGAACTTTTCATCCTGGCGGCCTTTTTAGAAAACGGGCCTGCCTGTACTCCTGTAGGGGCCCTTACGTTAAGGGCCGGATTAGCTCATGTGCCCCTTGGGCCAAATCCTGCTTACATACAACATACACCTCACAACATAGGTTAGTCCAATTATAAAAAAAATATACAAAAAACTACCCTAAAATCAAAAAAAAAAAGTACAATCGATTTAATGTGTGCAAGTGTGACGGCAACATAACCTAAAATTGGCGTTTTATAATGTTGAGTTACATCCGTCGGCGCATGCTGTGCAAATTTTGCTTCTTTAAATCTAGTGATGTATTCACTTAAACTAAAAACCGCTACTTGATTTGAAATCAAAATTAACTCAAAACCAAAAATTTGCAAAATATTTTTCTTCGTTTTGTTGTAAAATTTTAAAGATATTTACGTTGGCTAAACAAAATATGATTTTAAACCTTTTAACGCGGTTTTCAACTATTTTTTTTTTTTTGATCACGTCAAATTTGACATGTAAAAACAAAAAACTATCAATATTGCACAAAAAACAATTGAAGCGATTGAAGAAAATGAAAGGTAATTCAAAATTGGACAAAAAACAATGGAAGTCATTCTTTTGTTTTTGTCTAAATTTGATAATTTTATTTTGGGTACAACTTAAACGTCTCAAAATTGGTCAAAAACAATTGAAAAATGGAGAATTATAATTTTTCTTTGGAAAATCGCAAATTTGATAAATCTAAATATTCAAAACGCAAAATTCACTAGTTTTCTTGATCACGTGCACAATTTTGACGTGTAAAAACAAAAAAGTCTCAACAAACAAAACAAAAAACAACCGGAGCGATTCAATTGGAGAAAAATAATTGTGGTGAATTAAAATTGGACAAAAAGCAATGAAAATTATTCATTTGTTTTGTCCAATTTTTAAAATTGGACAAATAACAATGAAAATTATTTTTTTGTTTTGACCAATTTTGAAATATATTTTTTGGTTTCATGCTGATCAAAAATAATGGAACATCGCGTACACAAATTTCAACAAAGAAGGAGCAAAATTCCCATTTTACAAAAATAAAGCGAAAAATCATCATTTTTTAACTGTCTTTTGGCCAACTTTGATACTTTTTTGATGTTATATGTCAAAATGGGGCACGTGATCAAGCAAAATAAGTGAAAATCGCGTAATAAAGATTTTATGAGTAGCAAAAGTTCAAATTTTACAAACAGAAATATTAAAGCTCCGTTTTTGGCCAATTTTAACACATTTTTGTTTTTATGTGTCAATTTCGGCACGTGATCAATCAAAAATAAATAAGCGTCGTGTTATAGATATTCCAACCAAGACAAATTTGGCAAAAGATCCGATTTCGCAAATGAAAGTAACAAATCTCCTGTTTTCAGTTCTATTTTGGCCAATTTTGATCCTCTTTTGTTTTTTAAATGTGAAAATGTCGCACGCGAACAAACAAAAAACGTTAACATCGCGTTATAAAGATTTTATTCACTCAAAGATAACAAAAATTCCGATTTTACAAGCAAATTTGATAAATGTCAATTTTTCATTTGTTTTTTTGGCCAATTTTGATACTTTTTTGTTCTATAAATGTCAAAATTCCACACGTGATTAAGCGAAATAAGTGCACATCGCGTTAAAAAGATTTCAACCACTCACACATAACGATTTCGCAAACAAAATTGATAAAAGTTAATTTTTCATTTGTTTTTCGGCCAATTTTAATGTTTTTTTATTTTTTTAATGTCAAAATTCCATACGTAATCAAGCAAAATAAATGCAAATCGCGTTAAAAAGATTTTAACCACTCACAGATAACGATTTCGCAAATAAAATTAATAAAAGTTAATTTTTCAATTGTTTTTCGGCCAATTTTGATATTTTTTCATGTTTTAAACGTCAAAACTCTACACGTGATCAAGAAAAATAAGTGCACATCTCGTTAAAAAGGTTTCAAACACTCACAGGTAACGATTTCGCAACCAAAATTGATAAAAGTTAATTTTTCATTTGTTTTTCGGCCAATTTTGATATTTTTTTATTTTTAAATGTCAAAATTTCACACGTGATCAAGCAAAATAAGTGCACATCGCGTTAAAAAGATTTCAACCACTCACAGGTAACGATTTCGCAACCAAAATTGATAAAAGTTAATTTTTCATTTGTTTTTCGGCCAATTTTGATATTTTTTTAATTTTTAAATCTCAAAATTCCACACGTGATCAAGACAAATAAGTGCACATCGCGTCAAAAAGATTTCAACCACTCACAGATTACGATTTCGCAAATAAAATTGATAAAAATTAATTTTTCAATTGTTTTTCGGCCAATTTTGATACTTTTTTTTTAAATGACAAAATTCCACACGTTATCAAGCAAAATAAGTGCACATCGCGTTAAAAAAATTTCAACCAATCACCAATCCGATTTTACAAACAAAATTAATAAATGTGCATTTTTCAATTGTTTTTTGGCCAACATTTTTGTTTCTCGTATGTCAAATTTGTCACGTGATCGAACAAAACAGTTGCACATCGCGTTGTAAAATTTTTAACCGAGGTAAAAGTTTAAAATTTGAAAAAAAAAAGATGAATCACTTTTTCAATTGTTTTTTGGCCAATTTTTGAAACAATTTTGTTCTTTTAATGAAAAAATTTAACACGTGACGAAGCAAAAGAATTGAACAATGATTAAAATTAATGCTAACACGGCTGAAGCTCCCGTTTTGCGAACAAAAATAAAAAATGGCCATTTTTCATTTGTTTTTTGGCCAATACTTTGATATAATTTTGTTTTTTGTGTGTCGAAATTTGACGCGTGATTTAAAATGAATGAAAATCGCGTTGGAGATATAAAGATGGTAAAAAAATACAATTTTGCAAATGATCTTTACTTTCAATTGTTTTTTGGCCAATTTATTGCCTTTTCACGTTCATTTTTGCCATTTTCGAGTTGAATTTTTTTCCTTCGAGCAGAATAAGTGAACGTCGCATTAAATCTGTGAATAAAACAAAGAAATTTAAAAAAAAATTAAATCGTATTTTTACGTTTCAATTGTTTTTTGGCCAATTTTCGTAAATTTATGACTTTTAGGCAAAAATCGTTCCTCTGGCCCATGTAAAACAATTGAACATCGCGATTTAATTAATTTATAATAATATGTAATTACCTAAAACTCTAAAACAAAAGAAATCTCTTTCTAAAATTAAATTATACAGTTTCAATTGTTTTTTGACCAATTTTTTGATGTTAACGTAAAATCTCAGTTTAATATGTTATGAAAAAAAATATTTGTTCTTCGATTGTTTTTGAAAAAAAAGTTAATTTTCTGATTGTTTCAAAAAAATGTTGGTAGAACTTATCAAAATCTTTAATTTTTAGTAGGTTGGTAATGGGTTAATAAAAATTATATTTCCCAAGTTGGTCATACGTAACAAAAAAAATTTTTATGTTGGTAGAACTTATCAAAATCTTTAATTTTTAATAGGTTGGTAATAGGTTAATAAAAATTATTTTTCCCAAGTTGGTCCTAAGTAACGCAAAAAAATTTTTAGGTTGGTAGAACTTATCAAAATCTTTAATTTTTAGTAAGTTGGTAATGGGTTAATAAAAATTATTTTTCCTAAGTTGGTCATACGTAACAAAAAATTATTATTAAGTTTTCATACGTAACAAAAAATTTTTTTATGTTGGTAGAACTTATCAAAATCTTTAGTTTTTAGTAGGTTGGTAATGGATTGATAAAAATTATTTTTCCCAAGTTGGTAATACGTAACAAAAAAAAAATTTCATGTTGGTAGAACTTATCAAAATCTTTAATTTTTAGTAGGTTGGTAATGGGTTAATAAAAATTATTTTTCCCAAGTTGGTCATACGTAACAAATTTTTTTTTTTATGTTGGTAGAACTTATCAAAAACTTTAATTTTTAAACAGAATCAAATTATCAATTTATTGAAAAACCATTTTCCCGTTTCAAATATCTACTTATCCATTTTTATTTTATCGTCAACGATCGCGTCGACGTTTGTTGGTTTCGCCTTCTGGATTTATTTATTGTGTTTGTGGTTCATTGCCGGACGGGCCGTAAACAAAAGTTGGTACTTATTCATGCGTTAAGTTGGCAAACAAATAAATAATAATAAAAAAAAAACTTGTCACGCCGAGTTTGTCGCCGGGACAGGTCAAATTGGCCGTCGTTAATTTAATTCGTCCAAATTGCCTTTAAACGAAAACAAACGAGACACGCACGAAAAAAATTATTGAAAAATTTAATGAAAATTGCTTGAATTAAGTGCGGCTTGAAGCGGGAAGTTGAACGTAAAAATTCTGAAAACTTATTAAAATTTTTTTTTGGAGTGTTCACCACTCGACTTTCCCTTTTTTTTTTATAATTTTTTTTTGTAATATTTAAATTGCAGAAAATGGATGCAAAAAACTAAAAAATGATACTAGTAAACTTCCACTTCCGGTTTACAGATTTTACCTAAAAGGTATAAAGTTGAAGATTATATAAAAATAGTCTTAAATATAATTTTGCATGATGTTTAGAATATTTGTTTGGGCTGTAGAGAGGTACAAGAAAATTCGTAGCCACGCACACACAGACATCGTGACTAAAATGGTCAATTTTTGTTTAGAATTCTGATAAAATCTCATTTTTTTTGCACGTCAACTTTTTACGCTATCTTTTTAGGTTAATTATTATGATATTCAATATTTTTTTGTCATACCAACCTTAACACTGTAATTTTAAAGGTTGGTAACACTTTTTCATAACCTAAAATTTTTTTAACGTTTGTCAGTGTTTTAGTTACAATTTTCTAAAACTGCAGTTTTAACCTTAAAACTATATTTAATGTTGGTAACACTTTTACCAACTTTTATAATTTTTTTAATGTTGGCCCCCTTTTTTTAGTTATTTTGTCGTACCAACCTTAACACTGTGATATTTAACGTTAATAACACTTTTACCAACTTCTATAATTTTTTTTTAATGTTGGCGCTTCTTTTTAGTTATTTCAACTTTTTACGATATTATAATTTTTGTCGTACCAACTTTAACACTGTTATATCTAATGTTGGTAACACTTTTTTTACAACTTTTGATATCTAATAATGTTGGTTGCACTTTTTCATAATTTTTATGATTTTTCTAATGTTTGCCACTATTTTAATAATAATTTTCAATAATTGTCGTTCCAACCCTAAAAGTATATTTAATGTTGGTAACACTTTTACCCACCTGTATACTTTTTTTAATGTTGGCTTCTCTTTTAAGTTACTTCCACTTTTTACGTTAATTATAATTTTCAAAAAAAATTTGTCGTACCAACCTTAACACTGTGATATCTTATGTTGGTAATACCTTTTCACAACTTTTATAAAAAAAATTAATGTTTTACACTATTTTAGTAACAATTTTCAAAAACGATCGTTTTAACCTTAAAAATATATTTAACGTTGGTAACACTGTAACCAACTTGTATAATTTTTTTATGTTTGCTCCCATTTTTAGTTACTTTAACTTTTCACGTTGATAATAATTTTCAAAAAAAAATTGTCGTACCAACCTTAACACTGTGATTTCTTATGTTGGTAACACTTTTTCACAACTTTTGTAATGAAATTTAATGTTTTACACTATTTTAGTATCAATTTTCAAAAAATATCGTTCTAACCTTAAAACTACATAAATGTATGACAAAAAGTGTGAAAATTTAAAGAAAAATGTCAAAAATTTTATTAAAAAGTTAAAAATTTTAATAAAAATTTCAAATTTTAACTAAAAATATCAAAAAGACCAGAATAAATAAGTTAAAAATCTAAAAAAAATGTCAAATTGTAAAGTAAAATAAGAAAACTTCAATTAAAGAGTCAAATTTCTAAGAAAAAGTGTCAAAATAAAGAAATATGTTAAAATTTTTATTTAAAATTGTGAATAAAAATATCAAAAACACGAATAAAGTTTAAAATCTGAAAAAAATGTCAAATTTTGAAGAAAAATTAAAAAACTTCAATTAAAAAGTCAAATTTCGGACAAAAAGTGTGAAGAAAAATGTCAAAAATTTTATTAATAGGTTAAAAATTTTAATAAAAATGTCAAAATTTAAAGGGGAATGTCAAAAACCCGAATAAAAAGTGTAAAATCTAAAAAAAATGTCAAGTTATAAAGAAAAATGAGAAAATTTCAATCAAAAAGTCAAATATCTGATAAAAAGTGAATATTTAAAGAAAAATGTCAAAATTTTGATGTCAAAAATTATATTAAACAGTTAAAAATTTTAATAAAAATGTCAAAATTTAAAGGAAAATGTCAAAAGTTTTACTAAAAAGTTAAAAATTTGATTAATAATGTCAAAGTTTAACGAAAATTGGTAAAAACACGAATTAAAAGTTAAAAATCCAAAAAAAATGTCAAATTGTAAAGAAAAATAACAAAACTTTAATCGAAAAGTCAAATATCTGACAAAAAGTGTAAAAATTTATAGAAAAAGTCAAAAGTTTTATTAAAAAGTTAAAAATTTTAATAAAAATGTCAAAATTTAACTAAAAATGTCAAAATTTAACTAAAAATGTCAAAAACCAGAATAAATAAGTTAAAAATATGAAAAAAATGTGAAAATTTAGCGAAAAATGTCAAAAACCCGAATGAAAAAGTTAAAAATGTGAAATAAAAATGTCATAAAAAGTTAAATATGTATATTAAACGTTGGTAACACTTTTACCAACTTGTATAATTTTCTTATATTTGCTTCTATTTTTAGTTACTTCAACTTTTTACGTTGATTATAATTTTCAAACATTTTTTGTCGTACCAACCTCAACACTGTGATATCTAATGTTGGTAACACTTTTATAAATTTTTTTAATGTTTTACACAATTTTGATAGCAATTTTTAAAAACTATCTTCTAACCTTAAAAATATATTTAACGTTGGTAACACTGTTACCAACCTGCATAATTTTTTTATGTTGGCTCCTATTTTTACTTACTTCAAATTTTTACGTTGATTATAATTTTTAAAAAATTTTGTCGTACCAAATACCAACCTTAGCACTGTGATAATGTTGGTAACACTTTAACAATTTTTTTAACGTTTGTCACTATTTTAGTTACAATTTTTAAAAAACTATCGTTCCAACCTTAAAACTATATTTAACGTTGGTAACACTGTTACCAACTCGAATAATTATTTTTAGTTACTTTAACTTTCTACGTTGATTATAATTTTTAAATTTTTTTTTGTCATACCAACCCTAACTCTGAAATTTGACACTTATTGTACCAACCTTAACAAAATTTTTAATGTTGGTTATTTTTTTTAAGCAAATTCCTCATAATTTTAAAAATTTATAATGAACATAACCCTAATTCAAGTAATTTTTTTATAAAATTTGTGTTTTAGTGGTTAAGTAACATTTTACTTCTTGCAGCAACTTCATGTTGTTTTTTTTTTGATAAATTTAATTAATTAAGAGAAAATATTTGATGTAACTTGTGTATGTTTTTAGGTGTTTGAAAGTTTTAAAGTTGGTAAAAGTGGGTGTTGAAAGGGTGTTTGGTAAAGTAGTTCAAGTGGAATGGCCCCGGGGAGTAGTTCAGTTAATGACGTTAGCACGTATTAGGTAAAATTTTTGAGTGATTTGCGCCGTTATCACGGGGGCTCCATTATGGCTGGGAGTTAATAGCGGCGGCATTTATGCTTGGGTCTTAAAACGCGATATTTTACTTTTATCATCGCGGTAAATTACGATTTTTGGTAATTTTCATTAAATTAAATATACAAAAAAATGGATAATGAGAAGTAATAACGCGCGCGCGGTTGTTTTGAGGTTAATTTCCCGCTCTAACCTCAAATCGAGATGCGTATGTGCATAACCTTTATTTAATTCGGTTCGAAAGGTAATTTTCAAATTCCCGTTTCGTGCCTCGAGCTGTGGTACTTATCAACTCCCCTCAGTTAGGAAATTAAAGGTTCCTCTATAATTTAAGTAGCTACTATTAGCTTATTATTCTCTTTAACAATTCTATTAAAGCGCCTCTCTCGTATTTTATTTTTGCCCACACTCGAGTTCACCTTTTATAGTCTTGTAATTAATGTCAGTCTCTCGCTCTTTCTACGGCCACAACGATTATAAGACAAAACGAATGGGATTTCTTCAAATTACACACACACACACACACACGAGCCGGAGATTGCGAGGATTTTACGCGTAACCTCAGCTCACCTCAAACTTGTCCGACGCCAAAACAAAAATCCGGAACGAAAACGAGCTACAACGCAGACAAGAAGTTTATTTTAACGTCCAACAAAAAAACGTTCACAAACATAACCACTAAATAATCATATCTTTGCAAAATTTGACGTACAAAAATTAGGTTATGTTCACTTAATGTCAAAATTGACGCAACAATATTAGGTTATTACATAATATCAAATTTGACGTATAAAAATTGGGTTATGTTTTAGTTGTATAAAAATTACATAATCTGTGTCAAATATAACCTAAAAAAATTAGGTTATATGACATAATGTCAAATATGACGATTGAAATTTGAGTTATTTTAACGTTTTTAAACATAAATCTAAAAATGACATGGTTTTAAATTTTAAAAATTAGGTTATGTGAGCTAAATGTCAACTTTGACAATTTATATAAAAATCGCATTAAAATGACACCAAACTTAAGTTATATTAAGCGTTAATCGCACATCAACCTAACCTTAAAATATGATTTTTTAAGGTTATGTTGATGTAAAAACTCAGTTTATTGAAAAGTGATTCTTTTAATTTAATATTACGTAATTGTAACTTTTTAAGGTTATGTTAATGTGACGTGTTTAAATTTTTGTGAGGTTATGTTAATTTTATTTAATGAATTTGAGTTGTTTGTGATTAAGGTTTATTTGTGTTAGATGGTAATTGTTTGTGTTGTTGACAGGTCGGTGCGAGCCAGCCGCCGGGATGCTCATAGCTTGCGCCGGCTGCGAGAAGCCAATCCTGGATAAGTTCCTTTTGAACGTCCTGGAAAGGACCTGGCACGCCGAGTGCGTCAGATGTTTCGACTGTCACGCCCCGCTCACAGACAAATGCTTCAGCAGAGAAGGGAAACTCTTCTGTCGGAGTGATTTCTTTAGGTAAGTCAAAAATTACTTACCACATAATTCATTCGTTACTAATTTCGTGCTTGTTATTGTACCAACTTATAAAAATAAAATTCCTGAATGCTACACGGAATGTTAAATACGTAGCTAACTTCATTTACCTAATTACAAGTAAAAAATAAGTACCGATAATCAATTGTACCAACTTTAAACAAAAAAATCGCAATAATTTAGTAGAAAAATTTATTGTTAGTTTCATCTATAAGTAGTACCAACTTACACTAAAGCGATTGAAAATATTTTTTTGGTGACTTATAGACAATTTTATTAGCTACAAAATAAACTATGCGCCATTTGTTTCTGACTTGTATTAAAAAAGATAGGAGAGTTAGAATATCAGGAGATTATTTTTCGAAAATTGCTGTTCTTAAAATGTTCAAATTACGTGTATCTTAGTTTCCAGTGGAGCGATTTAAAATATTTTTTTGAAGGCTTATAGACAATTTTATTACCTACAAAGTAAACCATACATCATTTGATTTTAATTTGTATTAAGAAAGATATAGCAGTTAGAATAGGATTAGATCATTTTCGTAAAATTGTTAAAATGTTCAAATTTTATAACGTGTTTCTCATTGAAGTGATTTAAAATAAAATCAAGAGCTGATGAACAATTTCATTGGCTAATAATTAAATCATACGTCTTTTGTTTCTGAAGCGTATTAAGAAAGATATGCTCGTTAGAATGGGATGAGAACTGTTTTTCTCTTAAAAATAAGCAACTTCAATGAAGTGTTTTTAAGTTTTCAATACATTAATTTTAAATATTTTTTTAAGTGTTTATAGAAAATTTTATTGGCTACAAAATGAGTCATATGCCATTTGTTTTAGATTGCTATTTAAAAAGTTATGCCAGTTAGAATAGCAAACTTTAATGTTTGTAACGCAATATTTTTCATGTGTTTATTTCCTTGGCTACAAAATGAACCATACGTCATTTGTTTCTGCTGGATATTAAAAAAGTTATGCCAGTTAGAATAGAGTCCGATCATTTTCCTATTTTTTTTTAATGTTCAACTTTCAAGAAGTGCATCTTCAATGTTTGTTAGGCGATTTTAAAACATTTTTTATGTGTTTATAGAAAATTTCATTGGCTACAAAATGAGCCACGCGCCATTTGTTTTAGATTGCTATTTAAAAAGTTATGCCAGTTAGAATAGCGGGAAATCATTTCCTCATTTTTTTTTAATGTTAAAATTTCAGAAAATGCAACTGTTTGTAACGCAATATTTTTCATGTGTTTATAGAAAATTTTGTTGGCTACAAAATAAACCATACGTCATTTGTTTCCGCTGGATATTAAAAAAGTTAGGCCAGTTAGAATCATTTTCCTATTTTTTTTAATGTTTAACTTTCATGAAGTGCACCTTCAATGTGTGTTAGGCGATTTTAAAACGTTTTTCATGTGTTTATAGAAAATTTCATTGGCTACAAAATGAGCCACACGCCATTTGTTTCTGATGGATATTGAAAAAGTTACGACAGTTCGAATATGGTACGATCATTTTCCCAATTTTTGTTTTTTTAATGTTCAACTTTCGTAAAGTGTAACATAAATTTTTGTAACGCGATTTAAATATATTTTCTATGCGTTTTTAGAAAATTTCATTGGCTACAAAATGAGTTAAACGCCACTTGTTTCTGTTTGCTATTTAAAAAGTTGTGCCAGTTAGAATAGGGTGAGATCATTTTCCTATTTTTTTTTTATTAATATTCAACTTTCATAAAGTGTAACTTAAATGCTAGTAATGCGATTTAAATATAATTTGCATGTGTTTATGGACAATTTCATTAGCTACAAAATGAACCATGCGTCATTTGTTTCTGTTGGATATTAAAAAAGTTTTACCAGTTAGAATAGGGTACGATCATTTTTCTATTTTTTTCTTTTAATGTTCAACTTTCATGCAGTGTAATTTATATGTTTGTAACGCGATTTTAAAATATATTTTGGGTGTTTTTAGAAAATTTTATTGGCTACAAAATAAGCCATACGATATTTGTTTCTGATGGATATTAAAAAAGTTATGCCAGTTAGAATAGGGTACGATCATTTTCCCATTTTTTTTATTAATGTTCAACTTTCATGAAGTGCAACTTAAATGTTTGTTACGCGATTTTAAAATATTTTTCATATGCTTATAGCAAATTTCTTTGACTATAAAATAAGCCACACGCCATTTGTTTTTGATAGATATTAAAAAAGTTATGCCAGTTAGAATATGGTACTATCATTTTTCTATTTTTTGTTTTTTTAATGTTCAACTTTCGTTAAGTATAACTTAAATGTTTGTAACGCGATTTAAATATATTTTCTTATAGAAAATTTCATTGGCTACAAAATGAGCCATACGCCACTTCTTTCTGTTTGTTATTTAAAAAGTTATGCAAGTTAGAATAGTGTAAGATCATTTTCCTATTTTTTTTATTAATATTCAACTTTCATGCAGTGTCACTTACATGTTTGTAACGCAATTAAAAAATATTTTTCATGTGTTTTTAAAAAATTTCATTGGCTACAGAATGAGCCGTACGCCATTTGTTTCTGATGGATATTATAAAAGTTATGCCAGTTAGAATAAGGAACCATCACTTTGCTATTTTTTTTTATTAATGTTCAGTTTTCATGAAGTGCAACTTAAATGTTTGTTCCGCGATTTAAAAATGTTTTTTTATGTGTTTATAGAAAATTTCATTGGCTACAAAATGAGCCATACGCCATTTGTTTCTGATGAATATTGAAAAAGTTGTGACAGTTCGAATATGGTACGATCATTTTCCTATTTTTGTTTTTTTAATATTCAACTTTCGTAAAGTTTAACTTAAATGTTTGTAACGCGATTTAAATATATTTTTTATGGGTTTATAGAAAATTTCACTGGCTACAAAATGAGCCATAAGCCACTTGTTTTTGATTGCTATTTAAAAAATTATGCCAGTTAGAATAGGGTAAGATCATTTTCCACTTTTTTTTTTATTAATATTCAAATTTTATAAAGTGTAGCTTAAATGCCAGTAACGCAATTTAAAAAAATTTTTATGCATTAATAGACAATTTTATTGGCTACAAAATGAACCATACGTCATTTGTTTCTGCTGGATAATAAAAAAGTTATGCCAGTTAGAATAGGGTACGATCATTTTCCTATTTTTTTTCTTTTAATTTTCAAGTTTCATGCAGTGTAACTTATATGTTTGTAACGCGATTTAAAAATATTTTTCACGTGTTTTTAAAAAACTTCATTGGCTACAAAATGAACCATACCTCATTTGTTTCTGCTGGATATTAAAAAAGTTATGCCAGTTAGAATAGAGTACGATCATTTTCCTATTTTTTTTAAAATTCAACTTTTATGAAGTTCAATGTTTGTTAGGCGATTTTAAAAATTTTTTGATGTGTTTATAGAAAATTTCATTGGCTACAAAATGAACCATAACTCTTTTGTTTCTGCTGGATATAAAAAAGTTATGCCAGTTAGAATAGAGTACGATCATTTTCCTATTTTTTTTAATATTCAATATGAAGTGCAACTTCAATGTTTGTAGGGCGATTTAAAAAAAGATTTGATGTGTTTATAGAAAATTTCATTGGCTACAAAATGAGCCATACGCCATTTGTTTCGGATGAATATTGAAAAAGTTATGACAGTTCAAATATGGTACGATCATTTTCCTATTTTTTGTTTTTTTAATGTTCAACTTTCGTGTAACTGAAATGTTTGTTACGCGATTTCAGAACATTTTTCATGCGTTTATAGAAAATTTCATTAGCTACAAAATGAGCCATACGCCATTTGTTTCTGATGCATAGTAAAAAAGTTATGCCAGTTAGAATAGGTTAAGATCATTTTCCTATTTTTTTTTTTAATTGTTTAACTTTCATGAAGTGTAACTTAAGTTCTTGCAACGCGAATTAAAATATATTTATTACATTCTTATAGAAAATTTCATTGGCAATAAGATAAAATCCACGAAATTTGGTTCTAATTAATATAAAGAGCGGTATTCTAGTTAGAATACGTAGCGATAATTTTTAAAAATTTTAAATTTTTGATAGGCGTTAAAAGTTGCAATTTATTTCTATAAAATAGCCATTAATAACATTTTAGCAACGAACAGGTGTACTAAACATTTCGTAAACCACCCTAAAAAAATTTCGCCGGGATTTTTTCTTCCATTTTGGACCTTGGCATTTTAGGCGCAGTAAATTACACACCGAATAAACTATAACGACTTATAAGGCAACACCTACAACACCTGTCCGTTGGGATTAGAAGTCTGAAATTTATATATTACTTTGACTTCCAACGTTAATTAAAATGGGGCACCGTTCAAAACCGTGAAATTATTAACATCCACATGCAGTCGATAATTTACGTCCGCGTGTCATAACCTGCATTATCAACCGATAATATATGCGGACGTTTTAAATGTGCCACAAATAAAATTGGGACCTAAATAATGGCACTATTAATTTTACTACGACCCAACCATCACATCCGTCAAAAATATCCAGACTCAATCCATCAACGAAAAAAGATTTTTTTTTTTTGATTCGCACTACACAGTACAGTACGAAACGAAACGCTAAACATAACCTAATCCTACTCTGACATAATTACATAAGCACGTAATTATGTTAGAGTAGGTACAATAGTACCAACTGTGAATGTATATATTTTTTTTTTAATAGAAAAATATTAATTAACAGTTGGTTGGTATGACTCGGCTTATTCAATCGTACCAACAGCTCGATTTACGCGTATTCAATCGTACCAACTGTAAATGTAAAATTTTCAAAATTAAAAAAATTATTACAGTTGGTATGTTTGACGCGAATTATGCTTCTTCAATCGTACCAACTGTAAATGTGAAATTTACCGAAATTGAAAAACAATTACAGTTGGTCGGCATGATCCGATTTGTGGGTATTCAGTCGTACCAATTGTAAATGTAAAATTTCAAAATTTTAATGAATTGGAGGTTATGTACTTTTAATAAAACAAATAACGTGCGTGTCGGATACGACGGAAACAAATAAATTTTATTTTTTTCAACTCAACCTCTCGATTCGTTTTGATTGTTTCGTAATTGCTCCAAAAGAGGGCCCATTTGATAAATAAAAAAAAAACAATTGAATTCATGTAAGACCAATGCGATTTATGCAAGAAGGCGCTGCGCGCACGTCGCATTGCTTGTTTAATTATAGATCTCGTTAATTAATTTTGTCATTACCATTCGTAATAAATCATATTTTATTATACAATTTTTTTTTTGTACGTTTCGTATTTTTTTTGTTGCTGCGTGCACCTGGTGTAAAATTCGGGTCGATGATGATGGATGACTGCGACGGCCGACAATTAGCATCTCTCATTACGATTTTTTTTTGCGTTCGCATTATCACGTGAGGCCGCGACGGTGACGGACAACAAAAGAAAAATTTTTAATGGGGCGTAATTTTAACAGACATGTTCGTGAGTTAACGAGACGGCCATGGGTATTAACCCGTATTGGAATTGGTTTTGCCCTCACTGTGACCAATCAGACATTCGAAAACGTCTTAACGACCCCAAGAACATAAAAAAATTGAAAATGTGCTTTGAGTCCCAGGTGCTTACTATTTTTAGGTCACTGCTACCTATAGCTTTTTTTTTATTAAATAAACCAAATTTTATCAGAATATCTTTGTTTTGTTGATGGAAACAAATTGTCGTTTTAAAATTTATCAAGAAAATTAATTTCTGAAAACGGCTTCATCTTATTCTAACTGGCATATCTTCCTTAATACTAATCAGAAACAAATGATATATGGTTTATCTTGTAGCCAATTAAATTGTCTATAAGTCCCCAAATTATATTTTAAATCGATTCACTGGAAATTGAGATACATTTCCTAAAAGTTAAACTTTTTTAAAAACATAAATTTTCAAAAAATGTTAACATGCTATTCTAACGGTCATATCTTCCTTAAAACTCATCAGAAACAAACGCTGCATGTTTTATTTTGTAACCATTAAAATTGTCTATTATTAGTCTATAAAAAATATTACAAATCGGTTTACTAGAAATTGAGATACACGTCGTAAGAGTTACACCTTTTTTAAAACTGTAATTTCAAGAAAATGATTTTATCCTGTTCTAACTAGCGTATCTTCTTTAATACTCGTCAGAAACAAATGTCGCATGGTTTATTTCGTAGCCAATAAAATTGTCTAAAAGCCTTTCAAAAAAAAATTTAAATCGCTTGTTTAGTAATTGAGTTCCACGTTATTTATACTATTCTAACTAGCATATCTTTCTTAATAATGGTCAGAAACAAATGTCAAATGGTTTATTTCGTAGCCAATGAAATTGTCTACAAGCCTTTTCAAAAAAAATTTAAATCGCTTTTTTAGTAATTGAGTTCCACGTCGTGAAAGTTGGAAAACTTTTAAAAGAGTAATTTTAAGAAAATGAGTTCATCCCATTCTAACTAGCATATCTTCCTTAGTATTGGTCAGAAACAAATGTCGAATGGTTTATTTTGTAGCCAAGGAAATTGTCTACAAGCCCTTCAAAAATAATTTAAATCGCCTTTTTAGTAACTGAGTTCCACGTCATGAAAACTGAAAAATTTTTAAAAGTGCAATTTTAAGAAAATGAATTTATACTATTCTAACTAGCATATCTTCCTTAATAATGATCAGAAACAAATGTCAAATGGTTTATTTCGTAGCCAATGAAATTGTCCACAAGCCTTTTCAAAAAAAATTAAATCGCTTTTTTAGTAATTGAGTTCCACGTCATGAAAGTTGGAAAAAATTTAAAAGAGTAATTTTAAGAAAATGAATTTATTCTATTCTAACTAGCATATCTTCCTTAATAATGGTCAAAAAGAAATGTCGAATAGTTCATTTCGTAGCCAATGAAATTGTCCTAAAGCCTTTCAAAAAAAAATTTAAATCGCTTTAGTAATTGAGTTCCACGTCATGAAAACTGGAAAATTTTTAAAAGAAAATAAATTTATCCTATTCTAACTAGCATATCTTCCTTAATATTGGTCAGAAACAAATGTCGAATGGTTTATTTCGTAGCCAATGAAATTGTCCACAAGCCTCTAAAAAAATTTAAATCGCTTCTTTAGTAATTAAGTTCCACGTCATGAAAGTTGGAAAATTTTTAAAAGAGTAATAATAAAAAAATGGATTCATCCTATTCTAACTAGCATATCTTCCTTAATATTGGTCAGAAACAAATGTCGAACGGTTTATTTCGTAGCCAATGAAATTGTCTACAAGCCTTTCAAAAAAAAATTTAAATCGCCTTTTTAGTAATTGAATTCCACGTCATGAAAGTTGAACAAATTTTAAAAGAGTAATTTTAAGAAAATGGGTTCATCCTATTCTAACTAGCATATCTTCCTTAGTAATGGTCAGAAACAAATGTTGAATTGTTTATTTGGTACCCCATAAATTTTTTTATAAGCCCCCAAGTATCTAACATTGCCATTCTGTTAATACACTTTAAAAAAATTTCAATATAAAAACAGCAATTTTAGAAAAATTACTTCACCCTCTTCTAACGGATATATCTTGCTTATTACTTAACAAAAACAAATTGTGTGTGGTTTATATTGTAGCTAATGAAATTATCTACAAGGAGCTGATAATATATTTCAAACCGCTCCAGTTGAAATCGAGTTAAACATTTGAAAACATTATTCTTAAGAAAGTTATCTAATTCCCTTCTAACTGCCATATCTCTTTCAATACTTATCGAAAACAAATGGCGCGAAGCGCATTTTATAGCCAACAAAATAATCTACAAACGCCATGATAAAAAATTTGAAAACGCATCAAGAAAAACAAAAAAAAAACGGAAAATCCAATTTTAATAAAAACAATTTTTTTTCTAAATTTTCAAATTTCGTTGAAACACATATTCTGACGCCAATTTGTGTTAAAAATGAATACATTTTGTAATATTTTGACAAAAACATCCTTTAACAAGGACAAATTTGAAAAAACTTTGAAATTTTTTAGAATACATTTATAAAACTCTTTTTTTGCGTCTGGATTTTTCCCATCGCGGCGAATTTTTTTCCTCCTAATGCCTTTCCCGGCGCGCCCCTGCGGGGAGATAAGGCCCAAACGACCCCAACCAGTCTGATGCGGCCTGCACTTGTACAGATAAGTGTACTTTAATTTATTTATGGTAATCGTCCGGAGCCCGCTTTGATACCCAATGCATTTAATGCCGCGATCTTTTCCCTCCTGCACAAACAGCCGCAACTCCCCCAACTTATATAATAACAATAAAAGACTATCAAAATTTACAAGGAATTAAAACCCCTTGAAAAAGGACGAGGAAGAAATACACAAAAAAGGTTGTTGTAATAGGAGAAAAAATTGTGGGAATTTTAAATGCTTTAAGTCGCGTGTTTTTAAATTTGTTGAGGTGGTAATGGTGATAGGTGTTAAAGTTGATAATTTCAGCTACAGCATGGCACCAAGAAAATTTATTTTTGTTGATTAGTATGCACAGAAATCACCTTTGATGGCTTGACAACAAAATTATTGCGTTTTCAGAATTTTCAAATTTTGCGAACGTTATCCCCGTAAAAATGTGTCCAATTTTGTAAATGTCTATAGAACATCGTGGAGAATTAGTTTAGGTACCAAATGGTCCAAACATATTACATTTTTGATGATTATTAAGCGCAGAATCACGCTTTAAACGTCTTGACAACAAAATTGTTGCGTTTTCAGAATTTTCAAATTTGGTGAACGTTATCCCCGTAAAAATGTGTTCAATTTTGGAAATGTCTATAAAACAATGTGGAGAATTAGTTTAGCTACCAAATAGTCCAAACATATTACATTTTTGATGATTATTAAGCGCAGAATCACGTTTTA
>JARJDX010077000.1:0-16886 GCA_030264735.1 Gymnusa sp. GC000175
TATTACGCGCTACACCAGTTCCGGCCGGCTTTTGCTAGAGAAAAGTTCCGTGTTTCTAATAGCCAGTACGGAAGATTAACTGGGATAATTATGTTTACAACCTTCTTCACAAACATTTTCATCGGTGCATTTTCTGACAGGACCAAAAAGCACAAATCCGTCATGATGTTCCTCACAGTCATCACTGCTGCGTTCTTCATGGCCTTTTACGTCGATACTCTCATGAAGACCGGGATTTACATCTTCTGGACTTTCATTCTGTTTTACTTGGTCTTTAACAATCCAAAGCAGCCTCTTCTCGATAAAATAATGCTTGACTATCTCTCAGACATGCCTTCTTCCGGTCCGCAGGTCTATGGAAAGCAGCGACTTTGGGGTACCGTCGCGTATGGGGCGGCAACATACCTTTGCGAGTGGTGTCTTATGGAAGGGGGTACTAAGAAAGAGTACAACTTCGATAATCTCATCTACTACACTCTTATAACTACCGTTCTATCCAGTCTTGCAGTTGGGTTCTTAATTAAGGCCAAATCAGGTGCCGAAGAGTCTCCAGCAAAGACCGAGAATCAGCCGCAGCCCGAAACGCAGTCCAGGCCTGAGAACTCATACAAGCAATATTTGACACTTCTCTCAGACAAGGAGTATTTGTTCTTTATCTTCATCATGTTCTCTAATGCTATCACCCGCTCTGCAATGTCAATTTATCTAACGATCTTTCACAGAGAAGTTTTAAAGATCGAGCCTTATGATCTTCCTCAATCCTGGCCGTTTTGGTTCCAGAGACTTGTTGGCTTCTTCAATAACAAGCCTATCACCACAATAACATTCTTTGGTATTGCCTTTGAGGTAGTAGTCATGTTTATCTCTGCTGGAATTATAAACAAGATGGGTCTTTTCATTCCTCTTCTGCTCGCACAGGTTTTCTCATTGGTTAGATTCTTTGCTTACTATAGTATGAGTCATACATCTTCTCATGTTTACGGCTACAGCTGCATTTTTGAGTTTGTTAAAGGAATCTATTTTGGACTTGCCCACATCTCTGCAGTCCAGATAGCTACAAGACTCGCACCTCCCAATCTCAAAGCTACTTCCCAGATGATATATCAGGGCACATTCAATGCACTCGGATCCCTAGTGAGCGGAATCCTATTTAGTATACTATTCGACTCTAAATTAAAAGGTAAAGATGAAGATAACAAGGGTGATGTTTTCAGAACCCTCTTCATTACTAATGGGTTTGTGTGCTTTGCTACTATACTGCTTTATATCTACAAATATGGTGTTAAAGATAAAGTACTTTTTAGCAGAGAAAAAGAGGAGCAGAAGCTCAATGAAGCTGAAATAAAGTTTACTTCACAGGTTCAGAGTGTTGAGGCTGCTGCTAATTAAAGTGTTCTATGATTTTTCTTTTTATTAACCCATTAGTTATGGGTGAATATCTCTTCTTATAAATATATTAATAGGCTGAAATTATTTAATTTTTAATTATATCTGAAATGTCAGAATATATTTATAAATTAAAGCAGGGAAATCAATGACTTTCATAAATTCATTAACCGGCCAATTTCTAACATCATATTTCCTGATAAAACTACAGCTAAAAATATCATGTTGCATTCATATGTTACATCCGAAAGCACCATATTTCATCTATATATTACGGTTGAGAAGTCACGACATTAATTATAGGATGCCTAAATTATTCACCTGTAAAAGAGATGACAGGATTGAAGAAGCTATTGAGCAAATGGGCGAGACAGCTAGCTTACAGGCTTAAGACCAAATCAGTGTCAAGAGAAAAAAAATCTTAACACATAACCAATTAGAAAATTAATTTATTGAAGCCCAAATATAAATAAGTTTCATTTTGTTGTTTCTTGAGTCATTTTAGATACTCCTTGCTCGTCCATGCACAGTCTCCTTACTATCGCTCCTTCGATTCATCTTCTTAAATGGGATTTCGTCTTCGATCGAATGATATTCTATTCTTCAGTATCTCTGATCGTATGTACGCTTCAACATTTGTTGGTATTCCTAATTCTCTTATTTGTCTCTTGTGGTAAATTGTCACCACGCCATCCCAAGGCATTGCGTAAGGAATTATTTTAGTTTTACATTTGTATAAAAGGCCGAGCTCATTTGCCAATAAATCGTATTTTCGTTCTCTACTACTTGTCGTAGATCTTGATTAGTAATTCGTATTTTGATTAGAATGATCTCTCTCCTCTTTTTATCATGTATAAATATATCTAACTTGTTATTTTGGATTTATATGTCTGTTTTACTTCTTACCGGAGTTTGAATAGTTAGAAATAGCTTTAAGGAGAATAATCCTGAGATCCCATGACTTCGCATGCTCAATTATCACTAGTTTCACGCCAGTGTTTTTTGAGGTAGCCCGATCATACCTCCTGCCGCCTTCCTAATCAGACCAATTTCCCATCATATGATATAGACCCTTCCCATAAGCCGCCACTTAGTGGAGCTGGCCATCGACTAGAGAAAGGCTGTATATCTAGCTCATGGGCTTTTGCCTGGATTTACTTCAGATTCTTGCTCTTATACCTGTGTCACTGACTTAATACTCCGACAGCACTCCCTAGAACCCGGTCTATTACACGTTGATCTTTGCATAGCACATTGGGTAGTGTAGACCATTGCATAGTATACAATACAGGAGTATTCTTGTATATATTATTTCACCGAGAACTGCTAAATACTTCTACTGCGATCCTTTAAGGGTACTACCTTGGTGAAGAGTAATGAAATTGTATATTTTCGCTCAGCAAATACATTCCCTTATTGAGGCAGTTTGAATTCTCAGCGTCGTGGTGCTATTGGATTCAATAGTTTCTCGATGCCAATGGCTTTGGCAGCATTTTCTATTGATTGTTGAAAGTATATTTGGAATGCTTGTTAATTCCAATAAGATTAAAATGAAATATTGAATTTTTAAAATACCTAACTCAAAATAAGAATAAAATTTTAAGAATCTTTCAAATTGAGTGGATTCAGTTCAGACTCTTTAATAAAAAAGAATTGATTTAATTATTGTTTTTGAGGTTCTACCCGACGAATCGTGATCTACATCTTGCAGACTCAATTAAATCCTAGGTTCCAACCTTATGATACCCGTAAAGGCTCTGATTACTGGTAAATTGTTTAATAAATAGTTTGTTTGTGATTATCACCAGAATGGCTGAGGAAAATGATTAACTCAAGATTAAATTTAAAGATAAACATTTCAAGGCTCTTGAATTAAGATCCACTAAGAAAGCTTAATCTCCAACAATAAGAATTTTTAACGACGCTTAAAATGCCAACATTAATAAATGATTTCAAGAGCAATGAGGAGCCACCGTTCTCACAGTGATATTAAGTCAGATTAGTTACATGTAAAGAGTCAACAAACTTTAGTGCTAAATAATTCATGAAACTTTTGTTTCTATTGATCTTTCTGGCTCATACATCAAACTCTTAACAAATTGAGTGTTTTAATCTAAAATAATCAATTAGTATTCTTCAATTGGATCTTTGGAAAACAAATTACTTTTTTGGCTTGAAACTAAATATATTTTTGTGATTTCATTTGTTTCGCATTTGAAAATAAATTATGTTTAGCGTTTGAAAAGAAAATTTCCGGATTTTTTCATTTGTTTCCCATTCAAATTACTAAATTCTTGTAAAAATGATTCTCATTAAAACATCTAATTTTTCAATTTTGGTTTCTCCTCCGCCATCTCCTTTAATTAAAATGGATTCAAGCTTCAGATTAATCTATTTTCAATTTCATTTTATCATAAACAAATCAAATCAGGAAATATTCAATTTTAATCATTTAAAATTTATCAACAATTCTAATCTATCAAATTAATCATCATTCTCTTCTAGAAAAGGAGAACCCCTTACAAAAGCTAGAATATGATTGGTTATTGGTTTGTCTATATAATAAGAATTGTCTCCTTTACCCCGATGAAAACTCCAGTTCACGAATCAGATGTCATCAGTCCCTATGGAAGCCTAGGATTGAATCAGCTAGGTCTCGAGCTGTTCGAAATAGGAAAGAATAAGCTTAAAAGCGACAAAAAGTTCGGACTAGTCATTTTAAGTGGCGGAGAAGGAACCAGGCTCGGAATATCCATTCCAAAGGGACTCTTTGAAATACATGGAAAGAGTCTTTTCGAGTGGCATCTTGAGAGAGTAAAGACTTTGTATGAAAAGTACAAAAGCCAGATTTATTTATTCGTAATGACAAGTGAATCAACACACGAGAAAGTAAGTGAGTTCTTTAAAAGCAGAAGTTTCTCATTCCTCCAAGGAATAGAAATATTCAAGCAAAACAGTATTGAAGCGCTTAGTATCGACAAAAAGAGTTTTATTTATATGAATGGAACCCCAGTTAAATCGCCAACAGGAAATGGGGATTTCTTCGAGTCGATCCAGAAGGTCAAAATCGCCAGTGAGATCGATGTATTCAATGTGATCTCTGTCGATAATGTTCTGGCCAATATTTTAGATGAGGTATTTATTGGCTCATTCTTTTCAAGAAGCCTGGATGTGTTGAGCAAGGCCGTTAAAGCAAAAGAAAATGAGTCAGTCGGCGCCTTCTTTAAAGCTGGGGATTTTCTTGAGGTTGTTGAATACAGTGAATCAAGCGGAAGTAGAGATTCAGTTCCAATGGGAAACATTTGCAATCACCTTTTTTCGGGATCATTCGTATCAAAGATGAAAGCTAAAGAGCTTCCCTTCCACGAAGCCAAAAAGAAGATTCCTTTTACAGATTCAAATGGAAACCTTGTCAAACCGTCTGAGCCAAACGGAATCAAAAGAGAAAAGTTTATCTTTGATTCCTTTGCTTATACAACAAAAAACGATGTTCTCTGTGTTCCAAGGGAGTTTGAATTCAGTCCTCTCAAGAACAATTCAGAATCTCCCTCCGATAATGTTCACACATGCAGCGATTCTTTGCTTAAGACGAGAATAGCAAAAGCTGAGTGAATGTCTTCATTCTCAAATTAAATAGATTTCTATTTAGTCTTAATTTTATTCAATTAATGTTTTAGTTTAATTTTCCATTTTGAGTGTAAAAAGAAGATTTAAATTTGCCAAAAGAAAGTATCAAGATGGTAGAATATACCAAGTATGTAGCAGATGAATCTCTGGGATGGTGGCGAGCGTGTGAAACGCCAGCAATAAGATGCTCCCAGATATAAAGTATTTAGCAGATGAATCTCTGGGATGGTGGTGATTATGGAAAAAAGAAAGCTGTGGGAACACGGTTGAGGTCAGGATGAATATTTAAAGATGGGTGTGAGCGAGTATAATGTTCATAAGTAATGATCTATAATAAAATAATTTATTTAAGGGCTAATTATTTGATATCTTTCATCCATTTCTTCAATATTATTGGATTCAGACAATCCTGCTTAGGCAATACTCACCTCCTCACTGATTACTCCTCAAAATCATTCTTTTCACCTATTAATTCTCTTTTCTGTGATTCAATCAAAGACAGAATCCAGTCGAATAAAGTGGCCGTGAATGAGAAGTAAAGGAAGAAAAATTCTGAAAGCCCAAAACTCAAGGTACGACTAAAATAAAGCCTATTTTACACTTGAATAAATCTTTAATATTCTTGGCTTGAAATATTTTATATAATTTAATATAAATTTGTAAAATCAAACAATGATTTACCTGCTAATTATTTATGATCCGAATTTAAAATATTTAATAATTCATTAGAAAAGTGTAAAATTTGAACAAAATTTTAATTTCTCAATTTAAGATAAACTCCCAGAGCAATCACAACCGACATCAAGCAAATGAATACAATTATTCCTGCTTTATGCCTAGACCAGTAGCTCTTTTCATCTTCACTTTCAAAATCGTCGTGGCTGTTAAGATCAAGATCTTCTAGTCCTGTTGTCTTTACATATTTATCACCTTCCTTCGCATATGGTGAGCTATAATATATCTGGTTGTCATCTGTAACCATTCGTACACAGTAGTATGCGTTCGGATCTAGGTATCCATCGAATGTATATCCAACCTCTTGCCTATCATTAAACGCAGAGCTCCCCAGCACGCTCTTGTCTTTCCACTGGTTATAGTCTGTTGTTGTATTTTCCATCAATACTACTTTCCCAGATGTATTCTTGTCGATCGTAACTCCTATTTTGTATCCGTTGTCACCGTTTCCAGTGCTGGGATTCGAGTCTGATGACTTTTCAATTATATTCAAATGTATCATGTTTTTATTTTCGGAATCTTCGGCATTGAGAAAAAGCAGGAGTAATTCAATCACCAATATCATGCATATCCCAGAATATGTCCTTAAATATAGAAATATATTTATTTTTTAAAAAAATAAACAAACTTAACCTTAATTCAATCAGTTTTTATTAAAATTGAATGAATGATTAAAATTAAATGATTTAAAGAAACAAATTGATTATTATAATAGCCTTAGATCTATATTTAGTAGCTTACTGAAATATATATTGATTTAGGGCGCTTGTTTATATATTTCCATTAGAGTCCAAAAATTTAATTTGAGGAACTTCTGAAATTATAAAATACATATTTCCTTCTGCAATCTTAGAGTCATTAACAATAGATTCAAATTGTGGCAGTATATTCAAGGGTATAAGCTGTAATATTAAGAAGTCGAGAACAATTGATTTATTTTGCTAAAGCAATGACGTCAGCGTTTTTTGGTTAAATCAACAAAATATTGAATTTTGGTTATTTTTTCAATTGCAATTTGAATATTAATTCCATTCGTGCCCATAATCATGGTAGTGGGCATTCAATAGGGCCAGAACTCTCTAATATAACCTTAGTATCAAAATCTTGATATAATTTCAACTTCTTGGTTATATCTATTGATTTACATATTAGATATGCTAATAGTGCCATATCTTGTAATTAATTAGATGAGACACATTTCAATCTGAAGGTTAGAATCTGCCGTGATTTTCACTGTTTTTACTTATTGTCATCGATTCATTAAGCCACACCTCTATTATTGATCCCTATCCATAGAGGTATTATATTTGCTCTCTTCCAGGGTGAAATATTACGGGGACATGGTGGGCGAGTGGGAAGGGGCCACCACTTTAAAAACTTGGTTAGGCCAGGTGATGGGTTTGAATCCTGGAGAATGCAAGATTTCCTCAGACTAGAGTAAAGATTCGATATCACCATGGCGCTTATCATTCAAGCCGTCTTAAAGAGAGAATGCATTCGGTATCACAAAATAGAATTTCATCACTGCTCAATGATATGGTGCCTTTAAACGATCCCAGCCAGCTTCGGTGATAAAAGGTATAGTCTAAAACTCCTGTATTTTTTACAATGCAAGTGTCTACATCACCCAGCGGGCCATGTTAAGATTGGCGTGTGGAGAGAGAGCTCCGGGGTGTGTGATGAGAGAGCTAAGTCTTTGCCCAGAATTTATGTGCGAGTGTCATGAGTAGATATACAACTTTGCCCTTGCAGATGGTATAATCCACTGGGTGGCTACTCATGGGAAGGCTCAAAATCCTATCATGAAAGAATAGTCAGATTAGGAAGGTGGCAAGAATCTAAGCAGCTTAGGCATAATTAGGCTACGGCCAAGAAGGATAGTGATATTCCAGTGATGATCCTTGAGCGGGAATATTTCAATTATGAAAATAATTCTCCTTTAAGCCATTTCAAGCTGCCATGCATCTATATAAATTAATTGTTTGATCCCTGTGGTGTTACAAGAAAAGTCTGTGGGTATTTTTAACAGTTACAAAATAGTAAAAATTCTTTATATAAATGATTTGTTGTATTTTTACTATATTTCATTAAAGAAGTTGATAGAGCCATTTAATATTTGCAGGGAGCTTAGCCCATATAAATATGTTAAAATAATTCCTTATTTTTATATATATTTTCCTTTAATATTTCATATCAATCTACAATCTGAGCAACAAATAATTCATTTAGGGTTTAAAAGCCCATCAACTTTTATTTTAGGTGTCTGTCTGTTCCACTTCTGCTAGTGCCTCTGGAATCTTATATACAAACTCATAGGCATGTTTGTGATCATCATTTGAACCTTTTGTTAACAGAAAGAAATGCTCTAAAAAGATATTCACGGAACTGCAGATTCTATTCATGCTTCATTTGGATTTTGTTTTATCAAAGCTTCTTGTAGATTTTAGCTAAAGTTTTACCAGTTAAGAATTATTGTATAATATTACCTCATTTATAGATGAGAGTCTGTTCATTGCTATAAAAATGTATTTCTTGGATTTACACTTGATCCAATAGATCTGTAATTATATCACCAATTTCTATCAGAACTGTTTCTTCTCTCTAATCATCTCAATCTTTGCCAAATCGGCCAATGTAATAATTACTTGAAAGGCTAATTGTAGATTGTCTCATATTTCCCTAAGTCAGGCTCTACCTGCAAAGAATAAGTTAAAGTAGTGAATGCAATAAATTAAACCCTTTAGTCACCATATCCTTGTGCTGATGAATTATGGCATGAATATCAATCTTAAACAATAATAGCCTTTAGTCACTATATCCTTGCGCTGATGAATTATGGTATAAATATCAATCTTAAACAATAATAGCCTTTAGTCACTATATCCTTGCGCTGATGAATTATGGTATAAATATCAATCTTAAACAATAAACACCCTCGCATGTCTATAACTTTCTAAATATTTTATTGTTACTTAAAAATATTTTAATCATGGTAAATGTTATTATTGAAACGCGTCGAACCTCAAATATTTGATTTTCTTTCTTTGTTCAGTAACAATAACAGTTGCACATTATCCTTTACTTCTGGCTTTACCCAGTTTATATTCAATCTTGGATATATAATAACTCCAATTTGGTAGCCCATGAATACACAGAAAGAAACTTCATTTAAGAACAGAAACTTATTCTATCCTTTTGTATCTAAAAAGATGTATGGAGGGCAGATAATGGCCCAGTCACTGAACGCTGCTAAAAGTACTCTGGATCTGCATTTCGTCCCCGTTAGTTTTTCGACTCTCTTTCTTGCTCCCATAGATACTAATCAAGAGCTGAATTTTATTTGCAAAGAGACCGGCGGCGGGAATTCAATCAAGTATATCTCTGTAGACGCCCATCAAAACGGTTCTAAAGCCTTGACAACTTGTATATTCTCCAAAGAGGAGGAATCTGACTATTCAAAGCCCCTTGAAACGAGAGATTTCTATTCTCAGAAATTTATTCCTTATAAAGAACATATTCTTAAATACATTAAAGTGATGGAAGAAATCCAAGAAATTGAGATTCTAGAAAAATATCCCCAAGTTTTCAATATTCTAAAATTCTTCCTGCAATATTCAATGTTGCAGATTGCAGAAGGGCCGGAATATATTGTTAAAATGGAGTTCGAAAATACGTTTGACAGTCAAAGTGAGTTAGCTGAGGCTCTTGCCTTTATGTCGGATGTATTAATGATAAATTGCGGATCAGAAGCTATCCGCTTCCCATGGTATGACTATAGCAGAACAATGGTGGCTACACTTACACAATCAATGAGCTTTTCAAATCTCAAAAATACCGTTTGCAAAACATTCTATTTTTCTGGAAGATGCATTTCCTTTACAAATGGGAAGGCATTAGTAAAGGCGGAGATATTCGACCAGAATTATGCAGTTGTTTGCTCCGTAGAACAGTGTGTATCATTGAGAAAGAAGATATCAAAGAGTAAAGCTGAATGATAAACTATAAAGTTCTTAGGTAACTTAGAGGAATTGAATGTTTTAAGGTTAATAGTTATATTTCTCGCAAAACGATAGTAAAAGGCTATCTACAATCATCTCTTAAATAAATTTATTTGATTTTACAAAAGGATAATTAATTTAAGGGTTAATTTCTGAATACTTTTGTATTTCGATTCCAGTTTTTTAAGCTTGAAAGATACTCGTCCAATTACAGGCTCTATAGCTTCTTCAATCTATTCTTCTCTAACCTTTTGTCTATAATCAAAAGATATACTCTCTTTTCAATTCTTTAGATTGGATGTATGCTTCTATGTTCTTAGCCAGGCCAAGCTGTACTGAATATCAATGTAATAAATCATGGGAAAATATATAGTCAAGAGTTTCATTGTTTGGTTTTCTTGTTTCGACTCTTATTTGGTTTGAAGCCTTCAAGTTAGCTGTCTCGTTGGCTTTTTCAATCCTATCATCTCTTGTATTTCTTATGAAATCGAAAGATATACTCTCGAGTGTGCTCTTCAATACTTTAGATTGGATGTATACCTCTATGTTTTAAGCCAGCCCAAGTTCTTTATCATTTTCTTGTGATGGCCTGTTACGATCCCCTCCCAAGTCATTATTAAAAGAATAATTTTGGTTTCAGATTTATAGATTAATGACAATTCATTAGCAAGTAAGTCATATTTTCTCCAATTCTACCAACTGTGGTAAATCTTTATTTGTAATTCCTACTTCAATTAAGGTAATCTCATATCCTTTCTTATCATTTACAAATATACCAGGGCGATTATGCTTGACTTTAATGTCTATTTCATCCTTGTATCAACTCTAATCTCTGAAAATTCATTAGGCATTGTTTCTTGGACTGATTGCCCTCTTTGAAGATTCGATACCATGTCTATTACAATAAAGTATGATGTATTAAATTATGATATTGAACCGGTGGGCGAGACAGCCAGCTTCGGGCTTAAAACCAAATCAGATTCAAGAGAAGAGAACTAAAACAATATAATTTTTAAATAAATATATTCTTAAACACAAATTTTATTTATTTATGCAATACAAATTCTAGAAATAACTAAAATATTTTTAATTCAAACTTTAAATTTTTGTTGTTTTAGTCGGGAATAAAAATTTACCCATGAATCCAGATACTCATTTTCTCAAACCAGATGGGTTAATTAAGACTGTGAATAAGAAAATGGAGTTCGACGTTGTGAAAGGCACTCAAAGTTATATAGAGAAAATTATAAATGATATCATCAATAGATCTGCTCTGCTCGCAAGGCATGCTGAGAGTGATCTTATAACTTCGACTGAGATTTCAATAATTGTGGAAAAAGATTTCGATTATTCATTTGGTGTGAGGAATGTTACCTTAGAGAAGAATCCACCAACAGAAGAGCATATAGAGCGAATTGCAGAGCTTAGTAAGCAAAGGTGATGCGTTCATCTTTTTAAGATTTGTCATAAAATGCCCGATTATATTCTTACTGTAAAAATAGAAATAGCTTTATTAAATTGTTTATTTGAGTTTTGTCTGATCATCTTATTTTTTGATAATGGCCCTTTGATTTTTAGGAATTATGTTTATTGCATTCCTATTTTCTGGTTCCATCTTAACTATATTTGCGTTCTACTAGTATTTGAAGAAAATGCTGGAGTTTCTTTTGAGTAAAACAAAAGCATGATTTAAATATTTTGTTTAGGCTTAAATTAAATAGTCTCAAGGTAAAAATCATTTCAAGCATTTATAGAATCCTCGTTTTGCCATATTCAATTTATTCTTTGCTTCCTCATCAATGCCACTCTTGAAATTATATTTTACCCCAATCAAATTATATACTTTTCTTAGGCGTCTATAATTGAATCTAAGCTTCAACATTTAATCATACTCCTAATTCCTCTAATGGCTTTTGTAAGAAATTTCTAATATATCATGCAATTAAAACTAATATTCTATTTAAGGGTAAATTCTAGATTGCCATTTATTTCCTTAACTCTGGCTCAATAGCCTTTACAATCCTTTCTTCTCTAACACTTCTTCGGTAATCGAAAGATATACTCCCAGCGTCTCATTCAATACTTTCGATTAGATTTAAGTCAGCCCAAGTTCTTTATCATTTTATTGTGATTACCTGTTAGGACCCCCTTCTAAGTCATTACATAAGGAATAATTTTCGTTTTACATTTATAGATTAATGGCTATTCATTAGATAGCAAGCCATATTTTCACATTCTCTCCGACTCTACATTTTGGAGGAGATCCTGATCAGTAATTCCCACTTCAATTCAAATGATCGCACGCCTCTTCTTAGAATGTGCACATATTTCGGGCCTATTTTGTTATATCTGTACATCTGCGTTTATTCTAGTATCAACTCTAATCACAACAAATTTATTGGACAGTGGGTCCTCTCAATCGTTTTGATGTTTTAGACCATATTGGTACACATTAGCAAGTGCAAGAAGTTAGAAAAACTCGTTATTCCTTCTTGTATAGTCATTCGAGAGCATTTTATCACCTATCATAGCGAAGTGATCTGTTGTTTTGAGTGTTGAATTTAGAAATGGTATCTAAATATATGTTTCGATATTGTAAGCGACATAATGATGCTTAGTCTCTTGCTTTATTGCTCTCATTAACTAACTATTCCCAAGAATCTTTCATAGTTATGAGAGGATTTAGATTTGATCTAAATAGCTTTTCATGTAATTGTTTTTTCTTTATCTCGCTATAGAGCAAATTTATTTGAAGTAATTCGAGATCCCTAATTGCAAGAGGTTCTTTTTGGTCGTATTTTATATAAACATCTATCTTTGAAAGATGAGGCAGGCAATCATTCTCAACTTTTAAGATTGCAGCTCTCCTCATAGAATTATTACGACCATCCATCAGAGCAGATTTCA
This sequence comes from Gymnusa sp. GC000175, assembly GCA_030264735.1. Taxonomy (NCBI): domain Eukaryota; kingdom Metazoa; phylum Arthropoda; class Insecta; order Coleoptera; family Staphylinidae; genus Gymnusa; species Gymnusa sp. GC000175. The sequence goes on from JARJDX010077000.1 coordinate 12,654, forward strand.
ATTTGAGAAGCATATGCTCTCATTTGAATTCAACTGATTGGAGGCCCCTTCCCATTTCAGATTTAGGAAGGCAGAGACGTTTTTTGCATGCGTATGTGATGTTTGGCAAGCAACTGTCTGATTTCACAATCGATCCTCATACCATTAGATATGGTACTATCTTGAATTTATAATTGTGTAAATTTTATTTCCACTAATCAAAGTGTTACGCTCAGTGCTAAAAGAGTTCGAGAAGACTTAATTTCATATTATAGATTTTACAATCATTTTAAAGCTATAATAGTGACAATACACTACAAAGGATAAATGAAAGAATTAGAAATATCACTGAATGCAGAAGTTTACATCCGATCTCGATTGCTGAAGAAAACTCATGAAAGCATATAATTCAATCGAAGGCCTATTCTAGTAAAATGAATGATTTTGACGAGGAAACAGTTAAGAGTTTGAGTATTGTTAAAGCAGGATCGACTGAATCTATTATAACTGAAGAAATAGATGCCTGATGGTAAAAGATTAACCATTTAATAAATTTATTCAAACCCAAGCTGCATATAGAAAGTTAAGCTATCTGGGTTTATAAGCATATCATCTAATGAATCTATTGGTGGATGAACATCTATATAACTTGCCAAGTCATCGAAATCATTTGAAGGTCTGAAAAATGAAACATTTCGTTTTACGTTTGATTTAAAGATAAATTCCCACTTTGATTTCATACTTCTTTTTATTATTTTCCGATTCACTCAAAGATGAATCAAGTAAATAAATTTAATTAAGGGTTTAGCATTTTTTTGTCGTTTTTATCTTGCTTAATCAGGGCTAGAAAGTTTCCACAGCGGTTAATCTATGAATCAAGTATAATTCTAAATATTGATAAGACTGATTGAAACCTGGGATGGTGTGGTAACTTCATACCACAAGAAATACTTGGAAGAGCTTGGAATCACTAGCAACATTGAAGTATATATCATGTCTCGAGTCCTGAAGAAAACACTTGAGAGTGTCTTTTTTGATTATAGACGAGAACTAAGAGATTATGGTAGAGAAGAAAATGTTGTAACAGAGGCAGGCAAGAGACTAACCGCTGTGGAGACTTTCTAGCCTTGATTAAGCAAGATCAAAACGACAAAAAATATCTAAACCCTTAATTAAATTTATTCGTTGTAGAAGAAATTCAAAGCATTTAATCACAAAAGGAATCGTGTTTTCTTATCACTTTACTTTGGAGGAATATTAGCACTTTTTTGGCTTGATCTCCTATATTTAATGGATAGGCTTTACAGATACTTCTTTAAAACAATGCATAAAATGTATAATTATTGTATTTTGGTAATCCGAATTCGAATGCAAGCTTATATCAGTTCGATTACATATCATCATACATAGTATAGTCCCCAATGAACAAAGCTTGCAAGAATATGAACGGGGTGATCTTCAGGGTTTAATTTGTTCGGCTGGATATAGGCCACAAGTAGTCAGATGAAGCCCAAACTCTATTAATAAAATCAATATATTGTAGCATAATCTTTGTTTAGCACTTTGCAATTTAAAGGGCCATCAAATGCTTTGAATTATATCAAAAATAAAGGAATTGAAAATCAAGCAGCTTCATTGAATCTCATCTTCCAATCAATTATTTTGGCAATTAGTTAATAAAGATAAATGATCTCCTTTAAATAATTATTAAACTCAAAGGGTTCTATAGAGCATATTAAACTTTAAATCACAAATCTTAAGTATCATCTTTTCAAAAACCTGTTTTTCTTTAAATTCTCCCCAAAGAATAAATATTTCACTCCTTCAATAGCGATTGTAAAATCATTAAGCTGCTTCGGGAAAACTTTAACTTTATCGTCATTAAATATTACTGTTATTGAATTTTTCCTCTCTTCAATGATAAATCCTTTTCTACCTTTTATCTCCACTTCTGCTCCTGTCAGCTCAGCCTTGTAAAGAATATGCATCGCAGCATCAGGGTGTAGGCCTGCCTTCAACTCTCTCAGATACTCATCGTGGAGCTTGTTTATCTCTTTAAAATCCTCATATTTGAAATTGTCTCTTATAATTCTTTTAATTCCCTTTTCATGAGTCTGAGAACGGGAGACAAATGGGGACTTGTCAAAGGACATGATGCTCCCCTGGCTCCACATGGTAGCATTTTGTATCTTGGAACCAAAATGCTCTTCTGGATCAAATAGTTTTTTATTTAAAATTCTTTTTACCATTGCAGGATAAAATTTTCATAATTTAGCAATGTCTAAATTCTAAGTTAGGCTGGAATATAGGCTTATTAAGCTCTTTAAAAATTTATTGGAATTAGTCTGATCCAAATATTTGCATGCTGGAAATATTACAATTTTCTTAATTGAGTAAGAGAATGGCTCCTCAAAAAATTAGAAGCTACCCCGAAAGATTTGGATTGAAACAAGACGAAGGCTTGAATACTTAGATTGAAAGGACCGATGGGCGAATTAGACAGTATTTTCCCAGATTATGCTACTGTTAAAGATTCATTTATGTGATATTGCAGAATTTTCAATCGTTCCTTCTTGACTTTCCCCAAGCGACTCTTTACTGCTGCCCATACATCTCATTCATATTAATTTATAAATGCATATTTTATATACTGTTAAAAATTCCAAAAAGATGTTAATAAAAAACAGAATAAGCGTTGTGATTACGACTGTTATGGTCATGAAAGGTGTTGTGGCAAATAAATGAAATTATGGCAATTTGTATGCCGCGAAGTATCCTAATGGACGACAAAACTACCAATTTACTTATAAGCCACTCAAATTGGCTTTCAATCAAGAGTTTCTAAGATTTTACTAAGTCGTTTTAAACAATCATTTATCTAATCTTTTACCTTTGAATCTCTCCTCTTCAAATGAAACCATGTATTTATTGCATAATATGAGAATCTCGAGTATCTATGATATGTAATAGGGTGTAATGATATACCTTTTCGAGTATGCCATTATGGGAAGTTTTCATCCCCTGTATCATTACAAATGGTTAAATTCTGATTTTGAACAATTTTATTCCATTTTCTAATCGATCATGTTTTCATTTTATTGAAGCTTATCTTCACTTCGCATTCAAATCTAACGGTCTATTTTCAAATATGAACATCTTGTCTTTTGTTAGGTTGTTACACCTGACCTCTTTTTGAATTTAAATGGAATGATATATTTTCTCATCTTTACTATGATAAACATCTGGTCCATGCGCTTAACACTAACCTCTTTTTGAATTCAGATGGGATGATCTTTTGTAGCCTCTTTATAATGATAAACATCTGGTTCATGGGCTCAATCAAACCTCTTTTATCAATTAAAATGGAATGACATCTTTTAGCCTTTTTCGATTGATTATTATATTGGCTCTTTAATCTCTTGTTCACTCAGATATCTGCATTTCTATTTTCTTTTATTTCTTGAATAGAGTGAGTATGGCGTATTTTCGCGTACTAAAAGTATATTAAATGCATCATATGGATTTGGAGACTTTTCTATATTCGCTTTTGATCAATAAACTGGCAAGAATATTTATTAAGAGTTTTTGCAAGTTGGCCTCTTGCCCACTGGTTCAATCCTTCTTCAATTCTACCGTCTTTTGAATGTATTCTGCATGGTCTTATTCATTTATATTTTTCTTATATTTAATTGCTTAAACTTATGACTAATGCTAGGTTATATGAACTTAAGTTTGATAGCTTCCTCTGCCCCCATATATAATTCTTATATTTAATTGCTTAGAATATATCATCAATGCTAGACCATATGAAAAGCAAGCATTGAATATATACTTAACTTTTGGCAAAGGGCTAAGAAATTGCAAATTAGATTTCAAAGAACTTTCAGAAGTTGATCTGGTTAATACTCAAAAATTAAAATTAAAAACAGTCTTAAATCTCAATTAATTTATCGAATTGGGGTAGACCAACTCATTTTCAACTTTTGGGTCTCTTTCAACGTCTTAAATTATTTTGTTATTTAAACTTTTATGGTTTTTCAAACATAATTCTGAATTTATTTGAGCGAAAATCTCCTATTCCCAAATCCTCTTTGATTTTGAAAGTTTTTCAGTAAATATTTCTTTTATAGCTTTTTCAGGAGAGAGAACAATGATGGAACGAAAGATAATTGCGAGAGTACAGTTGCGGCAAGAAAAAGAGAGGATGCAACTCCTGAGGTGAAAGCAAGCGTGGGAACTGATGCTGCTAATTAA
>JARJDX010077008.1:0-18810 GCA_030264735.1 Gymnusa sp. GC000175
TTACTTCTGCATTCGCTTCCTCTTATGAACCTCAGATCTCTTGTTTGAATTGTGGTACATTTCTTTACAATAATGTAGTCACTTATGGTTCTTAGATTTCTTGTATCCAAGTATACTTGTGTATATTTTATAGCCATTGAAGCCATTTGTTATTTTGAGATTCATTAGTTCAAATAGCTCGATAAATTTTTCTCCATTATCGTTACAGGATTCTTTTCCAAATCTTCCGACTGTACTATTATTTTCCTTTTTGCCCACTCTTTCCTTATGTGATAAATTCTTCTCAAATCCTTCTCTCTTATTTCTAAAGTTCCCTTTTCAACTAAGAGGCTGTCATCTATATAACCATAGACTCCTAATATTAACCATTTATTTTCCGAAAATATTCAACACCATGTTTATAATTCTTTAGGTTTCCAAATTTTAACCCATTTAGTACTTTTTCTTTAAGATTGAAACACCAGCTTTCGCTTTATCATCTTTTTTTACTCCGCTTCAACGGTGTACGACTGCATCCATTTTCTCAGGACTGCTTCCTTTCTCCTTTGCTTCACACATTATAAGTACATCGACGTCCACATTTCTGAATTCTCTGACGACTTTCTTGTCCTTCTTTCTTCAAACCTTGTACGTTCCAGGTTCTACATTTAATTCTTCGAGTCTTTCCTTTCTTGCCTTTCTTGAGTTTTAGGAGTCAGTTTAGTAAATTTTGAGCAAAGTTGTCCCCTCCCGTATTCAATGGGGCTCCCTCTTATAGAGGTATGGATTACCATTCGAAGAATGTTTCCCTTGTTTGAACTTTCCATTCTACTTTGCCTTTTACTGCTCCCTCAAGTTTTTGAAATGTGATAGGTATATGCTAAGGTGATCTGACATACACTTTTTGGGAATTTGTACTCTTATTATCAAAAGATGTAGATGTATAAACATACAACCTTTAAAACGTTATTGTATGTAAAGTTGCCTATTATGTAACAAAAAATAGGATCCCCTTCACAGCAAAATAAAAGTGTTTTACATAGTTTTAGCCAGATTGTGTTTATGAGAATGCAAGTGTTGTTAAGAACTCCTAACTATAATAAATTATATAAATATTGAAACAAAAGGAAAGTGTATAAGCATAGGGTAAATACTTTTGAAAGAATATTTATTAGTATCAAATCAATGTTCGATTACTTAACGTGTCACCTGACTTTAATTTTTTAATATTAGAGTAAATTCTTCCCATTCATAATAAACAATTCGAAACCAGGTGCTCTACCACACCGTTACAGAGTTGTTATAATTTTATATTTTAATCATTTTTCAGTTTAAAATTTTTTGCGAAGAAGTTAGGATAGGCTACTTCTTAATGTACTTCTTTGTTATCAAAAATAGTTGGTCACCTTATATATACTGGCTTCGGTCAGTCCATCATTTTTTAGATGCGAAGACGTTTGTATTTACATTTTTTTATATTGTAAGTTTTTGAAATTTATATAAGCTCATTTACTGGCACAAAGGTTTCAGATTTACTCCGCAGCCCTATTAATGTTCCATGCAATAATGAGCGAAACATTGTCAATTACTTTCTCGCTAAAATATTGAGAGAAAAATCATTTTATTTTAAAATAAAATTTTTATTCTACGAATTCTTATTTGTAATCGTTAGCACTTTAGATAATCATTTAAACATATTTTTATATTTTTCATCATTGCATTCAACATAAGAAGTATACATAATGTTTTAAACATCCTGCAGTTATAATATAATCTTTTAGAATTCCAAATAATTGTGCCATTATTGCGTCACTCATTATGAATCTAATAATCTAGGTGTTACTGCATATTTATTTTACATACTTAATAAGAAGTAAAAAAATTAAATGAAATAAAATATTTCAGCTTTAATTAATGAATTTAATAATGACATAACACTTGAAGTTATTGGAAACTCGCTTATAATAAATTTAAGTTTATTGTTTTTAGGTAATGGTAAGGTAGTAGAGCTAAACGAATTTCTTTACTTAAATTCTACTCTTGGCAAACCCTTATACTATTTTAATATTTGTTTTTAAATTTATCTAAGAAAATTAGATAAAGCAGTTAATAAAATAATGACCGTAATATATATTTTATTCCTTAATGTTTTGTTGATTAAAATGATGTTGGTTTTTTTTGAGAGAGAGTCTATTAAGGGATCATAAATGCCCAACACCACACCTAAGAGTTAAGATATATTGAGAGCAAGTTTTCGGTTATGTTTGTTTCGAAGAAGTTGCTAGTAGACATTAGCATAAAATGTCAATCGTGTCCGTGTCTGTAAGCGAACATTCGCAATCCGGCCAAAACTTGACGGCGACCGAGTAATGGGTTCAGTCTCAACTTGTTATGACGCGATCCGTGCTCCGAATAACTAGACTCGTTACTTTAGTTGGGATTATCTTATATGTCACTTGGGTAAATACAAGCTTGATATATGCTTATTGGCAACAGTTAACCGGCTGGATCTATGGGATTCACTCAACGTTTCCTTTGATTAGTTAAGCTCCACGCTTTAAACGAACCAAATTTAAAACGAAATCTCAATCTCCCCTATTTTACACAAAAAAACTTTTCAAACACTTGACGCGATTTGCAATTTTATCCCGTACTGGCTCTTCGGAATAAATTCAATTATTTATTTATTAATATACCTGATTCCTTGTTGGGGAATAATTTGAGTTGGTCTTCGTATAATGAATAATTAAGAATGATTGCGGTGGTGAGATGAGAGTCCAGAGGTGTAGTCTACGATCGATGGGAAAGCTCGTTATTCGGACGACAGCCCCGTGAAGCGCGCCCCGATGCGACAAATCTCAATCTACAAAGCTCACCCTGTACCATATCCACTCAACTACATATATAGAAACATGTATGCGAGTTTAAAAGAGATTAGGACAGTCGGTCCTCAAAACCCCACAAGATATCGATTGGAAATGCCAGAATCACTTAATTGGTCATAAACAATGTATAAAAGTGTAATAAAATTTCGCGCACTTACTCTGGCAACGTATGAATTCAGGCCGAACAAATTATGCAGATGAAATAAATTATTGTAATTGTGCTCGCACGTCAAAAGTTTTGTAAAGTGTGTTTGCGTGCACGAATGCAGTAGTTCATATAGCATACATACAGACGAGTATGTCCCTTCAAAAAAATACGTCACCGCTTTGACACATGACATTACTTACCCCAACTTATACATATATCACTCCAAAGCACGTGACTGATTCATTTCAAAGCGATAACATACACACACAACATAATACGATTTAGCACGCCACAACTATTTCGATATATTTAACAACATTATAATTTTTCAGATTACCATGATCACCAATTATGAAGATGACGCACATTTCTGCCTCAGATGCCACTTGACCATAATTGGGCTTGAAAATTACGTAAACCATCGTAAAGTAGGTTGTTCAAAAAATTTCCCTCCAGCAGAAATACCAAAATCACCTCTTCCAAGCCAACTGCTTCCACCTGACGAACCATTTGATTTAAAAGCCGATGATTTCTTTTCATCACTTGAGCTACAAAGCAGCTCTAAAAAAGCACCAGTACCTTCAACCAGTGGTAAAAATTTCAGTGGCATTTTAACTCGAAGCAAAACTTCAGCTGTGATTCAAGCCAGCAATGTAAATCGAGACGTGCTTGAAATCCAACCATCTAAATCTGGAAAAAATGCATGGATAGGTGGGCACCAATTAAAGGAACTTGGTACGGGAGACAATCAAACCAGATTAATTAAAGCGGTTGATAATTTGAGCAGAAATGCAACTTTAAAAAAAGACGATCAGACAACGGATATTCGTGTTTATAATGATAGTGATGAAGAAACTGATGAATTCGATTATGAAGATGATGAATTTGAAGAAGATGATGATCTACCACCTAGAAATTATACTGGAGGAAAATGGAAACCGTCGTCTCCTATTTCCGAATGGAATGAACCACCTCCAACTTTTACAGGTGGTAAATGGAAGCCCACTAATTCTAAAAGATTACTGCTTTCACCCCCACAAAATCAAACTAAAAGCAAATGGAAGCCAGGTTCACCATTCATGAAGGAAAGTTATGAAAATGAGACTTCACCCAATTTTACTGCAAGTAAATGGACGCCCACTAAAGCTAGAAATTTGTTGTATGATGTTCCACCTCCCAATCATACAAAAGAAAAATGGAAACCTTTAAATTTAAAAGATAAATTTGGGAATGACGATTCTTATGATCAATTTCCGCCTCCAGGACATACTAAAGGAAAATGGAAACCACCTATTAAACACTTAGAAGACAAGGATAAGGTGGTTGATAAATTTAATAATAAACTTGAGGAAAAAAAGAAAATTATTGAGGAAAATTCACCTTTTAGAAAATCAATTGGTGGTACCATACAATACTGGTGTGGTCCTTGTAACCGGAGATTGGCATCGAAGATAGTGTACGAGCGACATTTAAAATCAGAACTCCATTTTAAACGCACACTACACGAGAGCGAGTTCGATGACTCATCGCATTTGAATACAAACCTCGATAAAGAAACTAAAAGGACAATAAGTAAACCTGTTGAATATTGGTCGCATACCGCAACAGAAAACAATAAAGACACTATGAAAAATACTACACAAGCGGCAAAGAGAATTCGCAGAAAAATATACGTGAAATGTGAAGTATGCAGATCTCGTGTTACGTCTCAAATGATGGGAAAGCACTTAATCTCTCATTATCATTGCAGAAAAGGTGATATTACTCTTCCAGAAGCAAAGCAGATGGTACTAGATAACATTCACAGTATCGTCTTGCAATCACCTTATCAATGCGCCGTTTGTAAATTTTATTGCAACAAACAGAATTATTTCCTGCAGCATTGGAATAGTGAGGAACATAAAAATAAAATTATTAAGTCGAGTGGCATAATATGTTGCACCTTTTGTAAATTTTCATGTACGGATAATGCGACAATGTTTGCACATTTAATGTCTACCGAACACAATGAAGTTATTGCCGTGATTAATAGATCAGTTCCTTTGATTATTAAGCGAATTAATCCCATCACATGCGGGGCATGTAACAAAACATTTCTATTGAATATTCAATTAAGAAAACATTGCGAAAAAGAGGGCCACCCATATTCCGGAACTTCTTCAGATGAATATCAAAAGAAACAAATTTGCAATATATGCCAAAATGTTTTTAAATCAATGAATGCGCTACAAATTCACATTTGTAATGCGCATAATTCCAAAATTTATTTTTGTTCAGTGTGTAATTTGGTTTTTAATTCTCAAGATGAGATCAATAAGCATAGAAAAAGTTTAGAGCACAGGTATGAGGCCATGGATAAAACAAAGGCAACTAATGAAAGAAAATGCGATTTTTGTAATGAAGTATTCAAAAATTTTCTCCACCTTAAAAATCATTTAAGGGAAAATCATCCGGAGCATACCCACAATTGCCCACATTGCGGAAAAAAATTCACTGTATCGCAGGAATTAACCGTTCACATCCGCTCAAAATCCTGCGAGGTGTTACAACTAAATCATCAACAACATCAGCAACTTAAGGCAAACGTTTGTGATCTTTGTGGTTTTAGTTCTGACACACTTTCCGAGTTGATTTTTCACAAGGCGCTTCATGAGCAACCACTAACGATTCCACCAGCTGAAAATGCAACTAAACAACAATCTCTAGTGCAGTATAAATGCCCGCTTTGCGAAAAATATTTCATCAAAGCATCTTTACGTTTTCACATCCAAAATCACACCAATGAAAAATCGTATGAGTGTTGCTATTGCAGTGCGAGATTTGCAAGAAAAAATAACTGGATTTACCACGTCAAGAAGCACCAAACTAAGAATAATTTCGAAAGCATTTCAAAAGCTGGAAAGGGGAATACTGAAAGGAGTTATCTCTGCGCCACTTGTGGAGTCAACTTTAATAAGGCGTAAGTAAATTTTTTAGTATTCACATGTCCTTCGTTAATTTTTCGTGAATATTGATGAAATGCATAATGCACATTGGGTTGGAACTATTAACTGATCGTTAATAAAACATGACAGGAGGTAATATTTCCGAAAGTGTTGAATTTAACACCCCAATAACTCTTTTAACAGCAATAACATTGCTCATAAACGGCAACTATCTTTGTGCTTCTAATTTATGGCGCTTTTAACACATGATCTTGCTTTGTTGGAAAAACAGATTAAAAATGTATATGAGTAGAATAAACAACCCATAAACTGTTCTAAAATATTTAAAATGTAAATAATTTTTATCGCTTCACATACCTATTAAAATTTCGTTCCTATAAAAGCTGTAAGGATCTAAATTTTTCTATTTTTCAATAAATTGAAGTGCCTGTTCGGATTTGAAATTTTTAAACTGCTCCATTAACAAGCCATAAATTAAAAGCGGAATGAGTCATTAGCGAGGAATTACAGAAAAATACCGCGGCTATATTGACACATGTTTATGACGCTCGCATAAAATATGAGCTGCGCGTTTTTGAATTTTGCAACCATTTTGGTTTCGGCGCTTTTACCACATGTAAAAATTATATGCGTTCCTATAACCACCTGCAACATTAACGCACTAAATCGGGCGCTGAGCCCTTCACCCCCGGTAATTTATGCTTCATATTTTGCGCTAAACGTACAGTAATTAGAGAATTGTGGTCTCCGTGAAATATAGGTGAAGGGTTCGGAATGTTTATAGTAATTGTGACTGCCTCAAGCGATGAGATACTGTGGACTTGTGCCAACTACCCCTCGCTAAACCTCTGCAATCACGAAATAAATATTGTTTAATAATCCGCAAATTCCAATTTCCTAAATAAACAAAAACAAATTAAAAATTTATTTAAAAAAATATCAACATAAAAAATATTTATTCATAATGGTATTTTGAGGTGGTGCAGACTGCGGAGTAAATTAACAGCACGAAGGTGGAGTGTATATTTACATAAAGCCCTGCTATCAATCTTAAGGTTCTTTGTCTTAACGATAGCAGCGCCACCTGCGCAGGCTATTTCGTACGCATTAGTGGCCGGTAGGACATGCCGCGACACTACCATGATTTGCAGCCGCATCCATAAACAATTCCTGCAACAACCACTTTCTCCCACCTTTTCCTGCACATAAGTGGCCTCCGTGTGTGCAACAAGGATACTGTTGTATGTCCTATCCACAGTCGCAGCCTAAGCAGACATTTGCCTAACGTATTATCTCATAATTCCCTGAGTTGTGTTTAAGTAGCACAGTGGACTCACCCTTTGATATATAGGAGACCGTCCAGGTCTAATGTATGCTTAAGTTATTTACCCCCAGATGGGGGTAGTTTCTAGTTGGAATTACTATGGGTGCTAGTTAAGATAAATTACCTACTATCCTTATTATAAACATCTTATTTATGACTTATTACGGATTAAATATTAAATCATATATTTATAAGTTTTTCACAATTTTATAACCCATCATCATCTATCATTGCTACAGCTTTATTACTTTTTTTAACATTCATAATGCTACAATTTATGATTAATAATATGTAATATTATAAAAAAACTTTTTGGTTTGCGGTTAGATGGAAGCCTTCGATGGGTACTAAAAGTGACAATACAAAGTTATAAATTTGATTGTTGAGTTTTTAAAATTGGAACATTTTTCGTGTAAGTTTTGTTTTGTATTGAGAACATTTTTGTAAAAAGTGGGGATGAAACACCAAGCGGATAAAACCAGATTTTATCATAATTGTATCGTCCGATATATTCCGAGACCACTAATAGTGGACGCAACCCTTCAAGCGCAGTTGCGGATGGCCGCGCCGAACGAAAAATCACCACTCAAGAAATATCTATATATGGATTTAAATATTAATATATTTAATATATAATATAAATAAATAGTATTTTCCTTAGTTTTCGTAAGATATAGTTTTAGTAATTTTTAAAGCAGTCAAAAAGAAAAACACATATGAAACTACAAATGAAAAATTGCTGGACTTTTTAATTTAACAATATGTATAGAAAACTGTATTGTTTCATTAAAATAAATGTTTTAATGTATTTACAAAATGCAAAAGATGGAATAGTAGTAGATTTATCCGTCACTTTTGACGAAAACAAAATCATATTTAATTAATTATTAGCTGATTAGAATGACTGTATGTCTTTGCAACGTCTTTTTGTTGTAATATATAATAGGAATAATTTCTTTAACAATATTGCCTAGCAACGGAATGTAAGGAGTAAAATTTTTAAAAATGATAAAAAGATAATTTGTTGCAAACCTAATTCTAAACACTTTTGTGCTCCTATGTTATTTTATAAACTTAACATTTTTCAAATATATGCAAAAAACCAAAAACCCTAACCAATAAACTTGTAGCCAAAAGTCACAGGGAGCTGCATATTGTTGTTAAAAGCATTAGGTGTTTTATTACTCTACAAATATACATATATACCTTTATACACACTCTTCTCACATCCCCACGGACTTTTCTGCTGGCACTACAAACACTCGATTTGTTTGGTTGTTCTGAATCTTCTTAATATTTTCTAATTATCAAGGAATTGCTGGGCTTCAACATTAGCTTCTATACATACTTCTTTATTTTTTCAATTATAGTTGTTTTCCTTTCGTAAATGATACGATTTTTAATTTCGATATTCTTAAATATTTTAATGATTTTGATCCAGGTGCCAGTTCCCCTGGCACACTCCCACAGTTAGCAGCGATATGTCCAGATTTGATATGCAGTAAAGCCAAAAAAAGGGAATAACCACGTAACAGCGTAGTAAGGCCACTCAACTAAGATCACTTGGCATGACTTTTAACCTAACCTTTAGCGTCATAGTAAGGCCACCAAACTAATATAAGTTGGCAAGACTTTTAACCTAACCATTGGCGTCAAAGTATAGCACTACGGGTAGTTGTTGATGAAACTGTCGTTGATTTTTCATAAAAAACCGTTTTACAGTTATTTTAAGTTTATTTTGTGTGTTGAAACCTGCAGTGGTCAAGTTCAAACAGGTAGTTTCACAACAAAATTTAGTTGCAGAAACATAATGCCAACCTAATTGGCTGATAATTAATAAAATATAGTTATGTTTCTATTAACAGTATCGGATATGTTTTAAATTTGTAAATAAAAGTCCTGCAATGTTTATTTAGCTATAATAGTACTAACATCTGGACTAAAAAGGTACTAGATTAAAATATCTGGCACCTGAGCTATACCGACCGATATGAATTACTGCAGCTGAGCAATAAGGGATAGGTGTGTATCAGAAGGCAAGTACGGGCGGAAAAATACCTACGACAATGCTTTGAGAAGACAAGTATTGAGCTGTTTTCTAATTCTCATAAATTGCTATAATGATCGCCGGAGTCGGAAATAAATAACCAATGCAGCAAAAAGCTGGAATGGAAATACTTCAGTTTATGCTTTTAAATTCACAACTACCGTAAATATTTCGGTTCCCAAACTAGTGTACAAATTCACTCTTACATATTACTGACTACTAACTAAACGCATGAGTCAATGACTAATTCTAGACATTTGCTGCAAATATACAACAATTTTACAACAATATTTAATATTATTTGAAAATTTTACTAAATAAACTAAATTTCCATTGATAAAACTATTAATAATACAAATACTTGCTAAAATTTTGACGAATTATTTACATCAAAATTTTGTTGCTTAAATAACACAATTATGTTCACATTGATACTTCGTAATAATTTGACATGAAACACCAAAACACATAAATACCTAAGAACATAAGCCTAAATCGAGCGTACAAACAACCCCCGGTTTGGCTTTGGCTTCTTACCCTATCTAGAAAACTGCAAGGACAATATCGGACGTCTGAGACATAAATATAATAGAAAAACTATTTTCAAATCTGACTCCAAAATTCCCAACTTAACAAACAGTGTAAAGGACAAAACGCGTCTTTCAAACCCGGGAATTTAACAAATAAATTGTCATAATTGCAATTTAGTATAATTTGGCGAGACTAAGCGACAAAATAGGACGCGCATAATTGATTTTTAACGGCTCTGATTTAGCCGAATATTCTTTAGAGGCAGGCCTCAAAATATATTTTACTAATATTATGTCATTATCTATAATCCTTTATTGATTGTATAAAACGAAAGGTTTGCGAAGCTATTTGGATTTACAAATATTCTCAGAATTTCAATCAGTGGGATTTCTAAACCTGTCCCACCTGGAAATATTTGTTTTTTCATTAAATTTTCATCATATATAGGCCCCATACTAAAAACAAGATCTTCAGTCATTATATTTTTCCGTCTTGACAATACGTTGACAACAACCAATAAAACTACACGATTTAAACCCAAAAGTAAGAAAATTTTTATCAATATAAATATAGTTTAATATATGTATTGGTAATTTTTATTATTTTCATGCACTAATCATATCAACTTGATATCAACGCTTTTGGAATTAATATTGTTACTAACTACGTAATTATTATAATCCACAAAGTGGTAACGATTTAAAAGTATATTTTATTAACACCAAAATAAAATATGGTACAATGTCTAAATTTCCACACTGACTGTCTGTTTACTATTCGCCGCTTTCTAGACCACATTTTACGAACATTCCATAGACGCATCGATATTTCGTTGCAGGCATACAATGTTCGTAACAATATTATGAATTCAATATTTAAGAGTGAGCTAAGGATTATTATTGCGGCAAGTTATGCTGACCAACCAATAGAATTTTATGCAACTTAAGAAGTTTTTCTAACGTTTTAGGGTAAAATACTTTTGGCTATATAGAGTCTGTGCTTTTATTTATAGAGAAATGATCATCAAATAAAAACATACAGAATCATAGAGTTTATTTTGCTTAGATATAATAGCGTTTAATCGGATAATGAGATAGAGTTTTATTTTGAATTTTTAAATTTAAGTCCAAAATCCAGATATTCTTAGGTGCAAGTTTGATTAGTATGAACAATATGTAGTCAAAAAAAATTGAGATTGGAAATACACCTTTTAGGGTCTCCTAAACAAGAATTGACCAAAGTTAAAAAATGTTTCTCAAGAACTATTAAGGATATTACCACAAAAAATCATATTTAAGCTTTTAACAAAAATTAGAAGATCACAGTTACTTTTGGCTGAAATCCACCAACCTGAAGTAATTGGAAGATCCCAGTTACTTACGGCTAAAATCCACCAACCGCAGCTAGTGGTAGTGGCAGGTTATGGTAGTGCAAAAGTGTTTAGAATTAAATTTGTAACAAATATTGTTCTTATCGTTTTTTTTTAAATTTAACCTTTGAAGAAATTATTGTTTTTCGTTGCTAAGCAATATGTATGATATGGTCAGGTGATGAACATCAGATTTTTTTTAAAATTGTACTGTTTTGGTTAGTTTTTCATATATGATTATTTTTTTACATAACTCTATTGTTTTTTTTAATCGTGCATAAACGCAAGATACAGTAAATATTTCCCTAAATGATGTATACAGGTGTTGGATGTAATTTAAATGTGTAAATAAAAACAACAAATTAGTGGTGGGACGGTACAAGAGGTATAAAATAGTTCCGAAACGAGCTTTCGAGTTTTATTAGATAATATACATACGTTAATCTATTTAGACGAAATGAAAATGTAGTATGTACGGTTGGAAGTCGTGGAGCAAATAGTAGCCTGCAATTTCATGGTGTCGTTAATAGAAATCGTTAAGTGAAGTTTGTTCGTGTAGTTGGGCACATGCGATGGCGGTTACGCGGTGGAATCATATCAACTCTAATCAAGCTCCACGTTAATGAGCGTTCTAGCGCTAACGTGGATATACGATGACGACCTGGTCTCATCTACTTTTAAAAGGCTTACACGGACCCATTCGTGCCATAGTATGTCTCGGAATATGCTTATGAAACGTTATGTTTTATGAAACTTACACAAACGAATTTTACACGTGCGTTGTAAAAGGAAATAGACGAACAGAGAGATGCGCTGGATAAAGCGAGATGAAAACCTTGCTTGTGGCTCAATTTATTCTTCCCGGTTACCTGTTTGGTAATAAGCATTTTAAACTAATTTATTGTTAATGAAATTATACTGCTGAAACTCGCATATACAGGGAGGAATTGTTCTGGAGCGATTGAGTTTTCAAAAGTCATCAACGCTTTCATCAAGTATTCAACATCTTGGCAGGATGGCGTTTATGAAATGGACCTATTTAAACGGAATAATTGATTTTTTTAATGGGTTAAAATAATTCTGGGACACATACAACACTCGTTTTATATTGTAAGAGAAGAAGCGCGGTGGATGTTGCCGTAATGCACATCTGGATACAGATCTAAACGCTGTTTTAATGGTTAATCAACATGCTGTTAGTGAGCGAGTCTTGGTATATTTCATCCAAGAGCCAGGCTATCTGCATGTCCATCTCAGCCCTTGTTTATCCCATCTTATAATACTTTAACAGTCTTTACTGCAAATTGCATTTACCTCACTGAACCTGTTTACTTAAAAAGCTGTCATAAATCCAAAACAAATCGCACCAAATTTCATCAAACATTGGATTTAATTCCATTTTTTTTAACTTGCGCTAAATAAATTCACATGTCGCTGGAACTCGGAATGAAGCATCAAATTCATAAATAAGCTAACTGATGAGTGCATAAAAAGCGACAAAATGCAGTGCCGTTTAAATTTCGACCAAGTACAAGTTATGTTGTGAGTTAACAAGGACGCTTATATTCAACATTCCGAAAGATCGTTTATTATTTTTTTTTATTTGTTCGATTTATGATATGCGGTTTGTATTTCAGCATAAATTTAATTATTTTATGGTGACGTTTCGGATTTTTCCCGTGTATGTTTTTTTTGCCTGTCTCTCTTCTACGCCGATGTTAATGATAAAACGGCGAAAATAAAACAAACACCTTGCGTACATAAGTGATTTGATGGGCTTAACTTTTACATGCATTTATGTTACCGCATAAAGAAGGCCAAAAATTATTTATTACTTTACGAAATATAGCGACTTGAAATTTATATTGAATAAAAATTTTAATAATAATCATAATAAATGTCTATCAACATTTTTTATTCTTTTGTATAGTTTCCTTTGTAGTACTTACTTTTATGAATTCAGAAGCGTTAATTTTTCTCACATTTTTAACAATATCATTTTTATTAAGCAATTAAGAAAACTTATATAGTGGGACGTCGAGCAAACAAATGGTGAGACTGACTCAAAGGTTTTCTAAATCAGGGTTGGTCAACAAGTCGATCGCTGGTCATGTTCCGGTCGATCGCTAAGCGTCATATATAAATATTCGCAGCCAGTAATGTTTAGTAACCTAAATTCTCGAAACGCGGTATTACAGCAAAAAGAAAGTCTTTTTCTTGTTAAAGATATTTTTGATGAAGTCTGGAAAACACAAAAACAAAATTGGAATATAATGAATCACTCACTTTGTTGGACGATATCGTTACTTTTCTTAAAGAAAGGGAGGATAGCCAACCATTCTTAGTTAAAATTACCTGTGTGACTTGGCTTTTTTAAATGATTAAACAGAAAAACTTGGTTTATTAAATGCAGAATTACCAAGTTAAAAACATAACTATTAGTGATTGAATTTGTAGCATTTCTGCATTTAAAAGACAAGCCTTAGGTATGATTCAAGATCTCAGGGATAAATGTTTTGACATGTTCCTAAACATAGAGTTATTTACAAAAAACATACTTAATTCATGATTTAATTTGTGTTTAGTTCATTTAAGAACAAGTTGGATATTAAATTGATTTTATTGGTTTAAAATAAATAATAAAAAAACGTGAGAATTATGCAGATAATGAAGCGGTGAAAAAATGGATAAAGATCAGGATCTGCATAATTGAAGCAGCAGAAGAAGCTATTGGAAAAGTTGCAACAAAAATAAAACAAGCCTGAGCCGTGGTTTGCCATAGAAGTCTTGTTAGAGCAAAAAGAGAGGGTTAATTAAGGTATAAAAGTTCCTCATCACAAGAAGAATGTACTGAGTACATTAAATACAGAAATATAGTAAATGGTAGGATAAAATCAATAAAAAGAGCCATTTGTTCAGAATTTATTAATGGTATGGATCACAACATGTATGGTTCACAAAGAAAAGAGAATGCTAAAAATAAAAAAGAGAAGAAATGCTGTAAATGAAGTTGTTTAAGTTAAACACATAAGAATAGAAAAATGAAAACTTAGTTTAAAGATCTTTATATCAACTTAAAACCGAATAATAAAGCAATCCAAACAGAAGTAATTGAAGGATTTGAAGTAACAGAATTTATAAAAAAAAAACTGAAAAATACTAGTTACCCACCCGTTGGGGTAAACAACTGGTGGCAAACAACTGGCCAGAATACTAACCAGATTGTTAAATACCATCACCATCTGAGAAACGTAAACAATTCCAGAAGATTGGCACTAAAGCTTAACCAACCACTTTTTCCAAAAAGCGAAAAAAACTACACCTGGTTTACAGAGGCATCATGTTCGTCCATGAAATAAGAATACTCGAGAAACGCCTAACAAATAGAGTCAAACAACAAAGATTCTGAAAAAATACAGAGGTATTTACATTATACCAATCTTGTATTTTTTAGCAATGATGTTTTTTTGTATTCTGGTTTCTGTTCCAGCTATTTTTTAGTGCGTGTTTGCAATAACCGGTATTTTCCATCTTTTATCACATGTCAAAAATACTCTTTTCTCTTCTCAAAAGAATCTCGGTAAACTTATTTAAAAATTAGAACATTAATGACTTTTTCGATTTATAAGACTCTTAAAACCCTTCCTTATGCCCTCATCCCAAAGTCTTTAAGAGGTTTTTCTTCATTTTTGTTTATAGTCCAGGATTCCAAATTATACAGAAGTTTGCAAAAAACATCTCAGAAGACGAAGATAACTAAGATCTCTTCAGCACAGTACCCAAGTTATACCCCAGAAGGCAGCCCGAGCCTGCTCAATACATCTCTTTAATATCAATATCAGCGTTGTCCGTTAATATGCTACCCTCTGTTTACTTCTTTAAGCTTTCGCCTTTAACAGTGATATAGGTTGCAACATTAGACTGTTACTAATCATAACTATTTATAAATTTGGTCAGCATTTTTATCCACTTGGTTAGTATATTTAGCATAAGGTCAGTATATATTCATAATTTGGTCAGTGTAAAATACAAATGGTCAGTAAGCATTGATTTATTGGTCAGTATAAAATTATTTTTTGGTCAGTATAAAATTAGTTTTTGGCCAGTATAAAATTAGTTTTTGGTCAGTAAAATTTATATTTTTTGGTAGTATATTCGTCGATTTAAGTGAAGCATCGTAAATAAGCATCATACGAAAAAAAGTCCTAGATGAAAAATTAATATTTTTGAGGTGATTATCACTCGTTCTAAAATAGGATAGTTACGGAACCAATTTTGATGGAGGCGAGGGTAACTTTGAAAGTGTAAAAATGGGAACTCCTTATTGGAAAAAGCGTCAAAAGAGATATCTGATGCTTTAAAATTTTATAAATCAGTGCGACGAACAAATTTGTCACATTTATTACAGTACCTTCAACGTTGTGTACAAGATGAATGTGATTTATGCCAGATTTTATTTCCACGGTTAACTAAAGTTACAAAACATTATAAGTCATTTGAATAATCAACTATCATCGAAAAACAAATACTGAAGTTGCAATCCATAGAAAAACGGAAATGAGAAAGATTAAGGTCTTACACAAAATCAATGGATGAATAGGGAAGACTGGAAATAGGCTTTTGGAAGTCTAGAAAAACATTAAAAAACAGGTTTATATATACTTTAGTCAGTGGTCCAAAAAAACTTTCTACTCAGCCGAAAATTACAAAAGTGCAAGGATTGGAACAATACTGACCATTTAAATAAATTACTTGTTTTAAATACTAACCATTTAATAAAATACTGACCATTTATGTTAAGTACTGACCCTTTGTATATAAAACTGACCATTTATTATAAATAGTGCCCAAAAACGTTTAAAAATACTGAAAATCTTTTCGGACAAAGGGATAAGATGCAACCCTGTCTTACACCGCGTTGGATGTTTATTGTTGCTGTGTATGTGCCATCTATTCTAACTATAATGGTTTGCTTTCAGTATAGGTTTCACTTGGATATATCTGCCGTCCAATCCTATATTTCTGAGAGTCTCCACCAAGATGCCATGTTTGACGTGGTCAAATTCCTTTTAAAAGTCTATAAAACAGACGCAGATATTAACCAACACGTTATCATTGGTAGGAACATTTAGGCCAAAAGTTTATGCCGTGTACCAAACTTATTTCTGAAGCCAAATTGTAATTCGCTTAGAAGTAATTCGCTTTAAAGTAAATTCGACCTTGAATAACTTTCAGGAATATTTTCAGCGCGTGGGTTATAAGGTTAATAGTACTAATCGCACCGCAAGTATTCGCAGTTGGTATTTTTGGCAGTGCAATAAATGTTGATTTAAGCCAATTTTTATTTACCTATGACTTTTTTAACTCTTTATGTATATTAAAAGAATTATACGCTGCTTCCAGATCTTCCATTTATTTCGCGACTTAAATATATATTTGTTTTTTTTTTTCAATAAATTCAATATTTCTAAATGGTTATTTTATTTAGATCATAATAGATTTGATATAAGAAACCTCATTACTTTCAGGTATAGTATCCTCGGATATTATTTGAAAAAGGTATTTGTTACGGTAAAGTCATTTTCCTGCCAGAATTGAATGAACCGATCACCGCATTAATTTCTGCTACCTAATCTATATCTTACCACTGTATTTTAATACTGTCCTCTGCCGATTCATCGGGGTTGAAATTTTCTATAATTATAGCGTTATCTGTCTTTTTTTACCAGTTATAAAGAGGCATTAAAGTCTTTATAGAAGCTATCTATGTCAGCTTCACTGCTATGCGATGTTGGTGCATACACCTGTATTATGGTAGTACTAAATAGCCTTGAGTTAAACATTATTAAAATAATTTTGATATTGGTATTGTTGCTATAACCGATCTTGATATCTTTTTTATCATGATGTCTATTGGGAATTAACTTTAAAAGAGACGCCGTCTAGCGGTAGATCGTGAACCAACTTGAGTCGGTAGATATTTATTGTATTCATATAGAACTCTTATGACAAATAAGTGTTTTAAATATTTTTTGTTCCCAATTCTAGTAGTTTGCATCATCATTTCAAGCGTTATCTACCTTATATCGATCGATGCCACGTTCTTCACATCCTGACCAAGATATTTTACTAAATTTTAGGACACCTATTTAGTCTTTTCATTTATTTTGCAGCGATGTATATTGTTCCTGCTATGAACATGCTCCTTACAATCCCGGTAGCGATTTTAAAATTGATTTCTTCGCTGCTTCTTTATTCATCATCACTACCATAATGAGTCAGTTAATGACTTATTCGCCTCTAGGGAAGATTTCCCTTCCCAAGCACAATGAAGTGCCCTTGCATTTGTCAACACATCCTACCTTCCCACCTAACAACAGTTGGCTAGCAAGAAGGGTCTGCTCATACCAGCAGACATTCGTTCGACAGAGCCTTTTGGTTATTTGACATGGTGCACCTTGAGCAGGTGATGTTGTCAATTGGATTATCCTACACTGTACATCATGCCGCTTACACCCGTTTTCGTATTGGTTAAATAAAAATTATATTAATTTTTTGCTTGAATTAATGCTTTACTTTTTGGTTTTGTTCTTAAATAATTAGCAGACCATTAAAGAAGTAAATATATTTTTCTATTTAATATTTATATCCTTTACCTTTTTCTCCAATGCCAGGCCAATAAATTTATAAGTTGCCACTGCTAGAAACATAACAATTTAAGACGGCGTCTTCCATTTCGCAGGATATAACATTTTTTTCTATGCAAAATTTGTCATGTCATGTCCTCTTTATTTGTCGTTTGATTATCATTATTTTAAATATCGTCATACTTCAATTCCAATCTTTTCAGATTATCGATATGTGAGTGGATGTGTTAGTGTATCTAGTAATATATCTATCTTGTCATCTTACCCTGTCGAATGCTTTGGTAAAGTCTATGAAATGTAAAGGCTGGTTTTCTGTATTCAATTGATTTTTCTACGATTTATCTAGTTATAAAAATTGTTTAGGAAAGTTGTCAATAAGGTTCAAATTGCCCTGATGATTTCCAACCTCCGTTAGGAGAAGGAACTAGAAGAAGAAGTAAAATGGCGTCTAAAGTTGACCTGTTCTTTCTAAAGCCTTGATCTTTCTCCGATGTATGAACATTTACAGTACCTATTGTCCCTAAGATTTTTGTTTCAATGTGAAGCTCAATAGGATTATGCCCCCATAGATGTCGGTGACCTTTTTGTCGTCTTTTTTAAATATTGGGACAGTAATGTTTTTTTCTAATCTCTTGTAGAAAGTACTTTACAGTCCATGTTTGATAGTATTTCTAGTATGTGTACTACACTATATTTTATCACTTTATTTAAAAAATAACTTGGATTGAGAATGCGCCTAGCAGGGCCGGCGCTAGACTATTTGCTGCTACAGGCAAGATTATTTTTGCCGCCCTAGTTTTAAAAGTAAAAAAATGGAGTTATGGTCACTACACGATTTTCATTTACGAATTTGAAACATATCCGTTACTTTCAATAGAAACATAACTATATTTCAGTAATTATTAGCCAATTAGTTTGGCAGTATGTCTCTGCAA